>JAODPA010105705.1:795-47399 GCA_025585075.1 Nepenthes mirabilis
CATAAGTTTATTCATTTATTAGAGGATCTAGGTTTGGTACTAGTTGTATCGGTATCTACAACACTTTCTTATGCCTATAGGTATGATTTGGTTAGGTTGATTGGAATTATTTTGTGGTATTGAGTCTTGATCTGATTTCGGTGGTGTTTTGGTTGATAAGTCGTCATACCAGTATGGATTGTGTTGATAAAAATATTATGCTATGCAATCTAATTGTGAAAATTTGACTATGAGATAGAGTTGATTGAGGTATCAGGAAATTAGTATCGCTATACCTATAAGTCATCTAATAAGGGTATTCTTTAATTTATTTCGCGAGATGAGACCACAATTGGGAGTCATCTTGTGGTCACTAAGAAATTTTGACTGTGTAAGCAATTGATGATGCTTCATAGAGGAGAAGATGTGCCTGATTTGTCTCTGATCAATAATTCGAGGCTATGCCGGAGACGGTACCAATATTCTTAAGGATTCTGAATAGAATTAAGGAAGCATTGATTAGGTGTCACTTGGTAATGCTTAAGACATCTTAGGTGTGTAAGATGAATCGTGAAGGTCACTTGTGGATTTTTGAATTTCGGTGTTCAAAAGATTAATAGTTTGATAAGCGAGCACTATGAATAAGTAATCGGAATGTTGTTGATTGGAGATGAATAGGAGTTATGCTAGTAGCAGTATTTAGGAGTTAAGGCACAGTCATTACAAGTCAGGGTAATACCGTCTGGGTTTGTAAATTTATTGGCATATCTGTGAATTTTATGGGTTGAATCTTTAACTATGTTCGAGCCATTATTGTGATGACCTCATTGATGAATTTAAGGAATCATAGGAAGTGCAAACTATGTTTGAGAACTGTGCCATGATTTAGAAAGGCCATTAGCCGTGTGTTTGTTTGAGGCTAAAGTGTGAGGCTCGGTAAGGGAAGATGTTGTTTTGGGCATGCGAAATTCTTCAGTAGCATGAAGGTGGTCCTGTAGAGATTTAAGAAACGACTAATCTAGGAAAGACTGATCGATGTCACATTGGTACGCAGTTTCCTTGGTCATAGCTTAATACGATAAGATATCCGTTAAGTACCCTTCGAGAATTTACAATGTTCGCAGAGCACATGACTAAGAAGCGATTGGTACCTATCAGAGTAGGATGTGTGGGGATAACCTTCTAGGATTGAATGGTAGATTATCGACCATATCGTTTGGGTTGATACTTGATAGATCAAGTATGTTGCGGTAGAATGTAGTACTTTTGAGGAAGGTATAGGATTATACCTTTCCTGTATCATTTGTGGGTGGTTACCACTTTTGATAAGGGGGGAAAAAGCCCATGATCGGGATTACACCAATCGTGGTTTGGAGTTTGTAATTAGGGTCGTTGCTTCGAGGGTTTATAGGTTTTGCTTAAGGATATGGTTATTATCTAGCTGATCCTAAAGGATTGAGAGGTTGTTTTGTGGGGAGAGATGGCCATGCGGCAAGTGTAGATGGGTGAAATTTGCTTAAGGACCGTAGTGGTGAGTTTCAGTGTCAGCTAGGAAAAGATGATCAAGTAATGACGTAAGTTAGTGAGGTTGTTGAAGAATTGTACTTACACAACGTCTCATCAGCCGAGAAGAATATTATTGCTGATGTTTTGGCGACGAGTTACTATTGATGGATGTTTCATATTTGAGGAAATTATTAAAACTCTAGGAAGTGAATCGTGGGCGAATCTTAATGTACGAATAAGTGAGACATTTTACTCTTGGGGAAAAGATTTATATTTTGAATATCGAGGTTATAAATCTCAGTGTCCTTCAAGAAACGTGTATATTTTTGCTGATAATTGGATGTCGAGATTCTTAAGACTGGGTATTGTCTTAGTGCATCATAGGAGTTATTGTCGGGTGAATCTTGAGTAGCTCCTAATATCTAAGCGAATGGGGTGCTTTGCCTTGGATTTTAGGAATGAGAGTTGCCTTCTAAGTAGTGAGGTCATGGAGTTATGAGATAAAAAGCCCTCACCGTTTCAGTTTTGAGGTTGTTAAAGTAGCAAGAATTAGGGATACTATTTGGTTAATTGTGGAATTGGTAGATTAGCATAACCATTCATCGTGATTTGGATAATATGTTTGGATAAAATAAGTTGGCTCGCCGGTATGCCGACGGAATGATAAATTGCTAAGTATTCGAGTTTTGAGGTTTTGGTGGTAACTTGTGCTAGTACCGAAATTTTTAGATGACTACTTCAATTGTGTTCTCAAGGTTGATTGTAATCTAACGATTTTGGGTTTTGCCTAAGTTATATTAGTATCATTGGGATTTTTCTTAGATTTCTAGCTGGTGGATAATTTGAATATCCGATATGAATCAATGGATTTGTGCTGCAAAATGATTCTTAATACCCTAATGAATAATTAATCAAAGTAGCGCAGTATAAGTATATGGGCTCCTAGCCTAGAAATTTCGAAATGGGATAGAGGTTCTAGGTGGATGATCATTCTCGAGGCCTAAGGAGTATCAAGGTGAGAGCCTGTTGGATCATTTGAGGTTTTATATTAAGCCTGAGAGGTAGTTAATAATTAGGCTTATCTTTAAAATTGGGTGGATTATCGTGATGTCTCCCATGTACCAATAATTGAGGAATAGGTTTATGATCAAGGTGTAACCATTGTGGAAGATTAGAAATTCATCTCATGGTAAGGTTTCAATCTCGATTTTAGATAAAAGTATTAGATATTGAGAATCAGGATAATTCAAATGATTAAAGTTCTTTAGGAAAGATCATCACATCAAGTATGTAATTTGGGAACGCGGAGGTAAAATCTGGAAGGACTTTCCCTATTATTAAGTTTTAAGGTTCGTTAAATTTCGAGAATAAAATTTCTATAAGTGGAGGAAAGTTGTAAGGTATCGGTTCCCAAGATATGGTAATTAGGACTAATTAAATTAAAATAAGTGAATCGATATCCAAGAACACGGAAGAAATTGGACCAATGGGCTTGAAGACCTTGAATTGGGAGAATTAGGAACCGACATTGTTAACCCTTAAAAGTTGATCCGTAAATAAGATTTGGGTTTTAATTTATGATAATCGCGATGTATTAAATTAAGATAACTAAAAAATAGACTTAAGATATGCGAAAACCTTAAAGTTGGAGGCGGAACCAGGTAGTCGCCTGCTGGACGCTGCATCTAGCAAGCTGGTCGTTCGAGCGCCACGGCAGGCGCCAATTCAATGGGCCAGCATCTAAGACGGGCACTGAATCCAGGCGCATAGGACCTATTGCGCACCAGGTTGGCACTCGAATGCCAGCCTAGAATTTAATGGCCGTGGGTTCTATTTTTCGACATCCATGCGGCTTCCAGGGGAAATAAGAGAGAGAGAGAGAGAGAAGAGAGAGAAGGGAGAAGAGAGGCTCTCGAGTCCGATTCCAAGCACGAGCTAGTTGGAGAAGTGATTGATCGGGTAGAGGCAAGTGCACCCATACCCTCCTCTTTTATTTTCTTGGACTTTTGTTTTGTTTTCTTTGGGTATTCTTCTTCCGATAGTCGATTAAAGTTTTATTATATGTTACCCATAATTTGGATATGCACATATGTGAATTTCGTGTCCAATTTTTTAGTTTTGGTCAGTTTATCGCATCGAAACCTAACCCTGCAACCGGACATTTTTACTCATGGATATTTAGGGCTTTTGCTCAAATTGGGACTAGAATATCATTACCCATAACTTGTGTATATTAATTATCGATTGAGTATCCGATTTGGTGGTTTTATGTGAAATTTCGTTCGCTGAAATCCTAAGCCACACATGGACTACATTTAACGAGTTAATTTGAGTTTTATGTATGATTTGGCTTTAATTATATTTTATCCATATCTTAAATATGAATATTTATCAGTTGAGTGTTCGATTTTCAAGTTTTGACCCATTTGGCCTGTTTGGAAGCCCTAACCGGTGTGTTGACACTATTTGCCAGAACTTAATTGGGTCTTTTGTGTAATCTCATCTTGGTTAATTGGTATTTAATCATATGGAATTATTTATCATTGATTATATATTCCGAAAATTACGTTATGTGTATTTGTGAAGGAAATTTATTGTCCGAAAAGTACTAAAGTCATATTTGGCCCTATGTGGTAAGGGATTTATGATTCTTCCATACATCATATTAAATTACGCATATAACTGAAGTCATTTGAAGACTTAAAGCATAAGAAATGATTTTCCAAATCAATGTACATATATATGAATTTTGCAAGATATGTAAAGCTTTTAAGGGACTTCATAAATTTGTTATGTCTGATGAATTGTTCTTTAGGGAGTGAGAACTCTGTATAAGAATCTGGTGGACCTTCCCTTAAAAAATAAGTAATTCTAAAATCTAGATCAAGGGTTTGTATTTCTGAGGATAGCATTCTATGGCATGTCTTAGGATATTACAGTAGTATATTGAGAAATGCTCATTGACCACGGGAGATACTTTGGTAGCGTATCTTTTATCTGGCCTTGTATATTGGCGAAAAATATACCGTCCATCATAGGACGTTAAAAAATTAAGATATCGTGGCAGTGCCTTAAAATGTGTGGGGTATATACACATTCCATTTTTCGATTGTCTACTCCGTTACTTAGTGAAGCCTACTAGCTCAAATCCAAAAAGATAATGAAAAATTCTACATGATTTAGAACCTAAAGGAATCAAAGATAAAATATGAAAAAGTTATTTGTATTCTGGAAACATATTTGATCATATTTCACGTTATGCATTGTGTATCATGTTTTTATTTCCTTCCTTTTTGGTTTATATTGAGTATATTGTGTACATTTCTGCTATATTGTGCACTGCTGAGTTTCAAGCTCATTCTTTGCTACTTTTTTTTCTTCAGATTAGCACAGGCTTATACCCGATAGGGCAGAGTAGATTTTAGAAGATGGCTAGCCGCGGGACTTGGAAGATCATATCAAAAACTTATTAATTTATGGTTTTGTACACTTTTGAAGGGATGTATATATATATTTCTGTTAGATTTGTTGTTGTATATTATTAAATGATAGACAATCATATAGTATAGTCCGCTATACATGAATATATATGTGTATACTTTCGCAGGTTATTATGGTTTACTTCAGGTACCTAATAGTATCTCTTTATATCTGATGTTGTATCCGTGGACATAACGTTGGAGCCACGAAATGATTGTGGCAAATTTAGAATCCTGTGTTGGTTAGTTGTGTTTGTCTGGATATTGGAGTTTGAATTTTGATAGATTTTTTATGTGTTGAGGTTGTATATTTGTTGTACAGGGTTATTATGTAGGTTTTATATTTGTTTGGCAGCCATTTTCCTACCGAAACTTTGTCAAATTTTTTGTAGGAAACTCGATTCATCACAATATCCCAATGGGATGATTTGATATGGATGATAATTTAGTAAGAGGCTATTCCTCGGTTTCCAGGGATTTTATAGACCTTATGGTTTGTTTACATAATTGTATATGAAATCTCTTCTCTCTAATTTATATATTCTATTTCATATATGATAATGATGCTCACTCAATTTTAAACTAACGTTTTCATATTTTATACTTTCAAACTAGTGGTTTGAATATACTTGCCAAAGTTCAAAAGTGATCTAATGTGGCATATCTCTATTGGTGAATAGAGATGTTTATGTTGGTTACATTTCAAAATTCAGGAGTGCATTGTGGTTGCTGTATTGGCCGAATGAGGGCCTTGGACTATATATTGGGTATTCTAGAGTCATTATATTATGTTGATGAGTTATTATTAGGTTTGGATACTTCTATTGCGATGTTTGGATAACAGGTCTCATTTTATGATGTTCAGATTTATATCCGATGAGATCCTGTGTAGGTTATGATATATTCGGTCCTATGTATGTATGGTTTGTAACACCCAATTTGGGTTTTTTCGTGTTAATATTGTTTATTAAAATTTTATATTATTGTGGATTGTTATTATTAACCTATATATTTGTTCTTGGTTCATGACAAGATTCTTTTTCTTCCCTTCGTTCTTATACTTTGTTTCCCCATTAATGGTGGTTTTCACCCTAGTCCATGAACATTCTTTTTTATCTCTTTTTTTGCTAGATTTGTTCAAGTTATACGTATATTTAGTCCAGATTTGTAGTCAGTTGTGTGCATGTTGTGTAGATTTAGCCTTGCCTTGGTATTGTGTTTTGGGTGTCCCAATGTGGAAAACACCCATGTTTTTGGGTTAACCACCTCTCGATCTACATTCCTCTTGTGTCAATTTGTCATACTTTAACCCCTATCATGACCTGTGGTGGTGAAGGATTTGTGGGCTTCAGGTGTTTCAGTGTGGAACCTATACACGTTTTTAGATTCCTTACTATCTGATCTACACCTCTTGTATGTAGTTATCTTGATTTCCTTCCTCTCTTGGCACGTGGTGTTCGAGTCTAGTGGGTTCTTTATTTACAGGCTTTGTCTCTGATTTGTGTACCTCACCGTCTCTCTCTACTTTTGTATACAGTTGTCTATTTTTTAGATGTCCTCAAAAAAGGCTGCTGTTAAGCATCCCCGGGCAAGTGTGCCCTCAGCACCCAACTGCTTTGTCATTCCCTCCGCTAAGGACCTATTTAAAAAACGCATGTCCCATATGCAACTTATCCTTGAATAGAAAGTTGATATTACGATCCTAGATTCCTCAATTTCCTCCTTGTTCATTAACTAGCACTGGGAGCCGGTTCTAACCAACTTTGTTGCTCTGGCTACACTCTTGGCTCAAGAGATTTATATAAACATGTATGATCTAAACCTTGCGACATTTTCCTTCGCTACCTACTTCCAGGGGAGTACTCTTCGGATTACCCTAGATGTGCTTTCCCGTATGCTAGGTATTCCTCATGCACTGAATCTAGATTAGCCATACAGTTATCATACCATGCCACATTTTGATGAGATAGCCTCATTTTTCCATGGCTCTTCCATGACGTGGCATGGCAAATCTTTTAAAACCAAACACCTTACACCTCGAAGGATGGTGGGGTACTGGATTATATTGACCAATATTATTTTCAATCACACACTTCACCTCTATTCCTCTTAACATGACCTTATTTCTCTATACTCTTCTTAGTTGGTGGCCAACTGATCTCCCGTCTTACCTATGTTCCCACATAATGTCTATTTTTATCTTTAAGAAAGATAACAATATTTTTCACGATTGTCTCATCCAATGCCAAATTGTGGGTTTAGGCATCCAATTTTCAGACATTTCTTGTGTACGGCTTGGCAGGCCCATTACTCACACCACCCTTGAACAAGGTCAAGCTCACACCGATCATCTCTCCCCCAACTCATGACAACCCTCTAGATGATCCTCTTTTGGAGGACTCTTCATTTTTGGCCTATGCTGTCTCATCCCATCTTCCATTGTCATCTACCTCTTCCTCCTCATTGATCATGGGGTAACTTTCTCAGCTTTCCAATCAGCTCATGTGGTTGTTTACTTCTCAGGAGCGACTATCTATTTCTTAGGCACGGCTGGAGTTTCATGTTCTTGAGGGCTTTCGGTGCCTTAACACCTAACTCGCTACCCAAGAGGGTTATATGCAAGAGTAGTTTGCCTGTCTGTCTGTCGAGTCATCATCTCCACGTGCACAAGTTCCTTCTAACTCCGAGTGAAGCCCTCCCTTTGGTCATTCATGATAAAAAGGAGGAGTACATAACGTAGGGGAGTTTATCTTTTAGGGGAAGGTTCTTTTTATGGGGGAGTTTATTATTTAGGGGGAGCTCAGTTACTTCTTAGGGGAAGGATCTTGCTGTATCTCATATTAGCTTTTTGTTTATATCTATGATGTACCTGCTACTTTTATTCTACCATATTTAATTTTTGCCTATATGTTCACTATTGTTTTACTATTGTTTCTTTCTTCTTTTCTTATATATCTTTAGCTTATTTCATTTCTATAATTTTTATACTAACCATGCCTAAACAGGAATAACAGACTTCCCTATCTTCTTCGATTTGAGTTTACTGTATTGGCTATCTGTTAGGAGTAAATTTCTATGTATACGAGTTTTATCCCTATAGTATCTAAACCTATGATTTATTTATTTTTAATTGTATGATTTTTGTAAGATTTTGTCACGAAATTGTCGAATGAGAAGATTATTAGGTATATTATGTATTGATATATTTCATAACTAAGTCTGGTTGGTAGTTGGTAGATTCTTCAATGTTATGAAGATCTACATCAGATTCACATTCGATATTTGCTAATGTGTAACTCCCAGTATCCAGGCCTACGTTACTCCTAATCCACACACGAGCATCTTTTTCAATATATCCACGCTCGAGGGCCCATAAGTAGTGCATGAATGCTCTTTCTAAAATGTTCGTGCTCAGGGTGTGCTCAAGGCACGCACAAGTACCCTTTCTAGATTGCCTGCTCTTGAGGTGCATCCAAGGCACACATAAGCGTCCTTTTTAGATTGTGCATGCTCGAGGTGCGTTTGAGGTAGGCACGAGTGCTGGGGCGTGAACCCATGCAATCCCTACACGTGCTTATTGAGCCCCCGACCGATGTTCGAGTATTAGGGAGTGGACCCAATGCATACATGACGTGTGCCTGAGTGGCACTCGAGTACTAGGATGTGCATTTCTTAGTTGTTATATTTTTTTAACCTAATTTCGGACCCCCTCTATATATTTCCACTTTCCACTTCTTATGAACAAACTTTTGGTGATATATTGTTTATGGCGGCTCAGCTAAATATTATCTTTTTAAAGTTTGTAAAAGGCTTCCTTTTAAGAAAGCTTTTCCGCGTTCATTGAACTCCATTCCGAAAATTTTTTCACTACATATACTTTATCATACACACCTTTTTCTACCTGTTGACCTTCATAAGAGATGTGAGTGGCGTAAAAATCAGGATTCAGTGGTGTGTGAAAATTTTATGCCTCATGAAATAATATTAATAAAAAGATCAGAAGGTGTCCGATTATATTGCCAAAAGCAAATCCAAGGATTTTCACGGTAGGGGTCATAAGTTGAGAGTAAGTTGGCCAAGTTAGTACGTCTATACCACTCAATCTGTAAGTTAACTTTCTTAATGTATTATTTTTACTAGCCATAGAAGTTTAGAGGATTTTACTCGATAATTATAGTTATCAAGATTTTCTTTTATCACCAAAAATTTCATCAGTGCTTTTATTGTTTATAGTGTTTACTACTTATATCCATCTAGATTTGAATATAGTTTAGGTATATTATATATTCGTGAATATTTTTATTCCGCAAATTGAAAAAGGGTCGAAACGAGTAGAAATTAGGTACTCCCTTGTCTTTTTCAGTCCTCATTGCTGATTCAGGAGCTGATGGCTACACCAGCCAATGGCAATTTAGGTGGGGCGTCCAGATCTTTGAAACCAACGGCATCTGTGGTCCGATCTAAGCTGTCAATTTGGGATCCAGTTGCTACGCATGCCAACGGTAGCTCAAGTGGGGCATCTAGAGCTCCAAAATCCTGGGCATCAATGGCCCATTCTGGGGTGATTTTCTCTTCACTCCTAGTTTGGAGGATGATATGGTCATCATTAGGCCTCCTATTGAGGAATGTAATGGATTTAAATATTTTGGGTAATGGATTTATAAAATTTGGCTTCTAGTATTTGGGTTAAATGGGCAATGTAAATTAAGATACTTAATGTTACAAATTGTTAAGATGGTTAATTTTGTTGGTTAATGTTGGATATCTGTATTGATGAAACTATGGGCTTTGATCGGATTGCTTCTGCTGTGGATCCTGGGCAAGAGGAACGTCAGAAATTGGTGAGTTTAGAGCATTCAAAACAGATTTATTTAGCATCTAAGAGAAGCATTGCATCAGCTGATGCATGATTAATGGATTCATGGAGATCCTTGCCTCGGTGTGTATCAGAATTGAGTCTCTTTATTAGCATGATTGTTGGTTGAGGCACCTGCACAGGAGGTGTTTGTTCCTGGAGGTTTCACACTTCGCGGGATGGATGCATATATTGCAACCGTTGTTTTCCCATCGATGTTCACCTAGGATATTTGTTCTATAAATAATAACCCCTATGTTTTGCATCACGCTTTTATATCCAGTGAAGAGAAGATAGAGAGAAGGTATGAACCGAAGCTGTTGCTACTGTACTGCACTGCTTCTTCTGTGTTGCGTTGCTGCAGATGTTGCCGAGGAAAAATCAGGAAAAGGCAAACGAATTTCCACTCGCTACCATCACGTTGCAAAGTGCCTCTCCCAAGTTTGTTAGTTAGCTTTTCATCGAGTTAGTGGAAATCCAAACACTTGCTACCTTCCTCTGTTTTTGAAAAACATTGCAAATATCTAAATGTAGGAGTCTTTTCATTATTATATCAATTTAAATAAGGATAACGAGCATTTTATGAAGATTAATGTATTATAAAAATTCAAAGTGAACAGTATCAGCACATGATGAAGGAAATTAATGATAACCAAGTAAGGAAATTTGTGTCTGAATCACTTTTGAGCCAAATGTTTATTCATTAAAACGATGCATTCATATTTGTAAATTTGTCATTCTTACATTATGATATACAATGCGTAATATTTTGTTTACAAAACTTACTAAAAGACATAGCAATTAATTGATGAAAGATATCATACGTTGGAAGTTTGGAAAACTAGGCTTGAATTTAGAAACTGTCTACTTGAGCATTTTTCTCTTGGAAGTCCTATAAGATCAAGCCTTACTTCTATTGTAACTCATGCAAATTGCCAGTATGTTTGCTCGAGCTTCTTCTGGCGAGCCTCTTGCCGAGGTTAGTTCACTCGAGGCTTCTTGTGAAACTCATATGAACAGTCACTGTCATTCGCTCAAGCATCGGTTCTCAAAAGTTTCGTGCAGGCCTAAATAGATGAAGTCAAGTGGGAACAGATAAATTGTAATAAATTATAAGTAGAATTATATGTTGATTAATGCTTTATTATTAAATTATATTATTCCCATGTCATTTTCTTAAGTTCACTAGTCAATGTTTGAGTAGCATAAGACCAATACTTGAGCGTCGAGTCAATGTCAATTATGCTAGTAATTGTGAATTTTGTTCGGTAGTAATAAAATAATATATACTATTATGGACTTGAATATAAGATTAATAAATGTGTATGGTAATAATTGGATAGAATTTTACCAGTCGATTTGGACTTGGTCTCCGGCTTTAAACAGTATCTGAGTCGCATTGTGATTGTGCCGTATGACTTAGTGGGCTGTGATGGTCCTAGTGGTATGATATAAGTTAGATACTTGATTTATTTGTGAATTTTCTTTTCCTCTTGATGTTTGTTTCGTTACATTATTTTATATTGTATGGCTTTATTGGTATCCATGATTCGGTAAAAGTGACTGTATAAAAGTAATATAGTCTTACAGAAGAAGAAAATTACAGAGCCGCAGTGTAGTTTAGAATTGTCTAATATTTAATCTATATTTCGATGGAGTAAGGTCTATAGTTCTTGAAGAATGTTTATAATCTTGTGAAAACCACTTGACAAGGTATCAAGATATATTATATTGAGAGGTATTAGATTTGATATATGGATTTGAAATAGAGTATTCTGTATTATGTGTGGCATTGATCTCAATTGGACCATGATGATATGAGTGCTGCATTTTCTATACTCATAGGGGCTTATCCTACGGAAGGTAACAAAAATGTTGATCACATGTACTGAATTCGATATTTGCGCATCAAGGCTAGCAAGTATGAGACCATTGAGTTCATTACATATCAAATTTAAGAGTATTGATTATCTCATGATAATTGTTTAGCCATTATTGGTGGATACAGTCATTGGTTCAAAGTAATAAAATATGATTTGAAGAGATTATTATTATATCTTATATATTTAGAATATTTGTTAACATAGGTTCAATGAAACATATGTTATTAATATTTGAATTATGTGAAATATCAATTGTATTCATGTTGTTTAGCTGCCATGGAAACCCTTGATAGTTATTATTGTAGGTCCTAAGTCATGATTGCTACGTGGCTTTAGGTCTTAGATCGTGAATTATTAATTGCATGTTATTATGGCTCTTGGACATTTGCTATTATTATTTGATTTGATTATTAATTGTCAATATTTTTAATTATCTCACTCATTGAGTTTTTAGCTTACAATTGTATTTGCTTAACTCTAGAATAGAGTGGGTCGATAGTGTGCAAGTAGATATTGTTCATTTGTTAAAGAGATTTTAAGTAGATAGATGATTCTAAAGTATAACAGCTTATTGTTGAGGGATGAGAGATTTTTTTTCATTTTAATATTTGTTGGATTTTTTTCACAACTGTATTCTCTTAAGTTTTGTTTTATTATGAATATTTATATTATTTATGCATTTTAAAGAGTTTGATATTATGATAGATTTTTTTATTTATGATGGATCTATGATGAATATTTATGATTGAGCTTTTCACATGATTGGCTCCAAGTTAGGTTAGATGATTTGGGCCCGAGTCACCACAGTTAAGGTTTTAGAGAGATGATGTATTGTGAAGAATGCTTGAGAACTTAGAAGTTAGAGCTATTTGAAGAATATTAGAATTCATTAAGTGTTTTTTGTTTAGTATAGCATTTGTTATTTTTGGGTCAAGGATTTTGTGATAAATTCGGGATACTTAAAATAGTTGACTATTCTAGTTGAAGAATGGATGAGTAACTTAGAAATTTCGAACAGCAAGTTCCTAAGTCTTATTGTTTTTTAAGGACATCAAGATAACTGAAAATGAACTCTAAGATTCTTTTAGAACTTCTAATGGCAGTTAGGTGGAGATGGCTGACATTCTTGGAGAATTTCAACTAGCGGCTCGACACATAGACTAAGCCACTGGTAATTTGGATGATAGTTATCAAGAGGTGAATGGATCAGCCCCTATTGTTCAGGCACTTAGAATAAGAAGACAGTCAAATCTATCCACTATAGGCTCTAGGATTAAACCATCTCGATTCACTCCGACCACGTGGAAAAAGATCGGGGACCCTGGTGTTAGGTGACGTTGTTTCAAGTGTGAGAAGACCTACCAACTAGTTGAGGATTACAAAGTACCCACATCAATAAATATTGTAATAGCACTCCTAGTGAGCAACAGGGGTCTTGACATTATTATAGTCACGGTGAGCCAGGACGTATGGCCAAGTATTGCCATACACCAAAGAGGCAGAAACCATTCCAATCCAAGCAATCATGCCCTTAGGTTCCACAAGGAGTTCTCACTATTGTTGAGCCAGAAGCACATACTTTTCCACCTATAATATCCGATTTTTTGTCTAATTAATTTGGTATTATCTATTTATTTTGGGCTTATTTTGAAAATATTAGAATAAATTATGTTATGTGAATTTAAAGAAAATTCTGAGTATAGAAGCAGATTTAGCGCCTGAGGCATACCTGATGCGTGTTCGTGCACATTTGGTAGATTCTGTGCACACGAGGAGCGCCTATGGACCACTTGAGTCGAGTTTGAGCAGTTTTGGAGGTCACCTAATACATGCCTGAAGTGATGCTTGAGCATGAATCCGAGAGTACTTGGCTTGAGGTGGTGCTTGTTCGTGAATAAGGTTAGGCGAGGTGCCTGATGAGCTATTGAGGGGGTGCTCGTGCACCAATTTAATTATATAAAGCTAACGTATACTATTTTTGATCATTTTTAATACGAAGATGAGAAAAGAGAGAGAAAGACAAGGGAAGAAAGAGAGAGGGAGAGAAGAAAAGATATTTTTAAATATTATTTGGCTAGAAATGTACGATTAAAGGTTGATGAAAGTATTCTTGTACCATATTCCTGGTCTATTTCAGTTTCTATTTAGTTTTATTTACATTTGACGATTTTAGTAGACATGGATGATATTTTTACTTACACCATGTTGTCTACTAGTGCATGCATGTAGAATTATTAGAGCATTTGAAGTTTTATTTTGGTTTCGCTAATATTTAAAAATCTTGTTCATTTTGTGGAAAATATGTAAATATTTTGAGGTATTTTATTTATATAAAAGTACATTTATAAAGAAAAAGTCATAAAAACGTGCATATAAGTCTTGCATGTGGTATCAATGCAATGTGCTTCGGGTCAAGTTCTATTTTTGTGTGTTTGATTTGACATGTGTACCATTTTCAAGTAGAAAGCTTTGTGTTTGAACTTCCCAAGTGAAAGTTTCATATTTTTTCTGCCAAATCGAAAATTCTTTAGATTTGTAACATAAAGACTCTCCCCGGTTTGTGTTTTTATGAGAACTATTGTAACGAATTGAATAAAAATAATATATTCAGACATCCTAATATATTTAAATAGATTTGAGGGTTACAACTATCATCTACAGGTAATAAAAGAAAGTGACATTTATTCCCATCTATAGGGAGAATACGTAAACAGCCTACCTACTGGTCTAAATAGTAGTTTATTATCTAAGGTTATCAACATTACGTATAATCTTTTCTCAAATTTATCTTTCAGTCTTTGATTATCTGATTTAAATATATTTTAGATTCTGGATATGTTTTACTTGTACTGATTTGGATATTTGAGATTTCGATTGACATTCGCAGGTTTTACCTGCAATTGAGATTCGATCGGTTTCGTACAGTTAGAACATTTGGCCTTTATTTTTCAATTATACTTTTGAGTGTGAGACCACCTTTGGACTTTCATTGATGTGATATAGTAAACTTTTAGATTTTAGCTTTTAAGGATTCTGTATATATTTTATCGATCTTCATTCTGATCATGAAAGTATCTATTTCATATATTATATACAAATACTTGTTAAACATTTGGCTCATATTTTTATTATTTCTTATCCATTTAGATTAGAAGACTATGGGTATCTTATAGAAAGTTTGGATGTGATCGTTAGTAGGGACTTGGCCTATATTTTGTGAGTACTAGTTTTGTAGATGGATAGTCTTCATTTCACTTGTGTTTAGGTATTGAGGGTTTTTCTAACGTTAGTCTATAGCATGGCTACGGAATCAGTACTTAGATCATTTGTTATTTTGTTATTATATCATCTAGTTTGTGTTGGATAAATGGCTAGTTGTAAAGTCATTTTGTCACTCTTTCCTCATGAGTTTTTGAGCAGGTTACAACTATTTATTTATTTGGATGAATAGTCTAGAAAGACCCTATGAATGATTAACATTATTGTCATTTATTATCATTGTTAATGTCAAGGTTGTATGGATAGTTGGTCAGGTTGTACCTGAATTTTTGTATTAGGTTGGATGTCATTCTTAATTGGGCCTTTATTTTGTGATTTATGATTATCATTATATATTATTAAAACTTATTTTAGTCTAAATTTGTAATAGATAATAGTATCAGAGAAGAATCTTAAGGATAGGTATTTTGAGTTAATTTTGATATTTGACTATTTTGTATGATAGGTATTTGTATGGCAGATAATAAAGGATCAGGGTGTGAAGGATCAAGTTCAAAACGCAAGGACGATTACCTAGTGATGATGGGCCGCATAAATGATATCATGGACCACATAATTTAGTGGTAAGATAAAGATTTTCCCACAATGAAGAGAATGGCTAACCAGGGGCCCGGTAGGACCCCTTTGAATGCTTCAAGAACAAGCACATCTTGGAGTTTTTGGGAGAGATCGATCCCATTAAAGTAGAAAATTGGATTCAACGAGTGGAGAAGGTATTTAAATTGATCAATTGCCTTGAGGAGGACAAAGTAAAGTTTGTCACTTAAAAGCTGGAAGGAGAAGTGAATCGGTAGTGGTCCACCCAATGTTGAGTTTTAGAAATGGATAGTGAGGAGATTTTGAGGGACGTATTTGTAAAATTTTTCATGGAGAATTTCTTTCCCACTAGTGTCTGGGAGATTAAGGAAGACGAGTTTAGTCGCTTGAAGTAAAGGAATAAGACGGTGGTGGAATACGATACTAAATTTATTGAATTGTCTCACTTTGCTCCCAACATAGTGGCAGATATGGCTCGAAGAGCCTGAAAGATTTTGCAAGGGCTTTAAGATTCAATTAGGAAGAAATTGGATCCCCTCCAACTAAGGATGAATTGTGAAGTGCTTGATCAACGCCTTCTTATTGAGCAAGAGCAGTTGAGGGAGAGATATTTTGAAAGAAAATCGGAGAGTAGAGGCTAATGTTTGAGGATAGAAGGCTCCCACTCAAAGTCCAAGGCCTAAGAAAAGGAAAAGGCAATTGGGGTGAAGTCTTCATCAACAAAGCCCCAATATTCGAATGCAGTGTGTGAGTATTATGGCAAGAATCATGGTGAGAGGCCCTATACTGTTTAAGTGGAGTTTGTTTTAATTGTAACCAAATTGACCATATGATGAGGGATTGTCCATTTTCTCTGAGGTGTCCAGAGAAGAAAACCACTACCCTCGGGAGAACCTTTTCGGCAACGGTGAACAATGCGAGGGTGGACCCTTCAGTGGTTAAAGGTAATGTGTAATGTTTTTATTCTATAACTCATATTTTGATTTATCTTGGGCTACGCATTCTTTTATGGTTTTGACATTTATTGGTAATTTGCATGTGCCCCCTCAAATTTCAAAATTTGTATTAGTAGTATCTACTCTAGTGAGCAAATCCTTGTTGACCGATATTATGTATCCTTAGAGTTTGATTTGGGTCAATAAATTTGAATTATTGGTGGACTTGATCTTGCTTGATATGCCTAATTTCGTTGTCATTATGGGAATGGATTAGTTGGTGTATTATCATGCTAGTGTGGATTACTACCATAAGTCCGTTTTGTTTTATATTTCGAGATATGAATATTTCAATTTTCAAGGAAGAGTAAAAAAAGAGATGATCGGATTGATTTTGGCGTTGCATATGAGCCATTTGATGAAGGATGGATGTTGAGTTTATTTGGCTTATGTAACCATATCTGTAAGTCGTAATGTGGCAATTGATGAGATTCTAGTAGTATGTGAATTTGAGGATATCTTTTTCGTAAAATTACCTTGTCTACCTCCCAATTGGGAGATTAAATTTATTATTAATGTTATATCAAGATATGTGTTGATTTTGAGGACTACTTACATAATTGCCCCATCCAAATTAAAATAATTAAAGTAGCAATTGTAAGATCTGTTAGAGAAAGCTTTTATTCGGCCAAGTGTATCGATTTGGAGTGGTCCAATGCTCTTTGTGAAAAAGAAGGATAGATCAATGAGGCTAAGTATTGATTATTGGGAGTTTAATATAATAAGTCATAATGTGGTGATTTGTGAGATTCTAGTGGTATGTGAATTTGAGGATATCTTTTCAGATGAATTACCTTGTCTAACTCCCAATTAGGAGATTGAATTTACTATTAATGTTATGTGAGGATCTATGCCGATTTTAAGGGCTCCTTAAATAATGGCCCCATCAAAGTTGAAAAAATTAAAGCAGCAATTGTAAGATCTATTGGAGAAAGCTATTATTCAGCCAAGTATATCAGCTTGGAGTGGTCTAATGCTCTTTGTAAAAAAGAAGGATAGATCAATGAGGCTAAGTATTGATTATCAGGAGTTTAATAGAATAAGTATCTTCTTTTGAGAATAGATGATCTATTCAATCAATTGCAAGGAGCTCAAGTCTTTCCTAAGATTAATATTTGCTTAGGGGACTGTATAATCCTGAATCTCTATTTGAATTATTTTAATACTAATTATGATTTTGAATAATTTAGACATGATAAAAAAAATTAATTAAATACTATAAAATTTTAGAAAGATATTTGGATCAATTAGGCTGATGCTCAAAATATACCCGTACTATTACCCTAATTGGCACTTGATTTGGCCTAAGATTACCAAAATTATATGTAACCCTTTTTCAAACTAGTTTTTAAATAATCAGAACTCAAATTTAATGCATGATTTATATCTTTGTGTTGATTTGTATTAGATTTTGATTTAGATTTGGATTTTGCCTACAGTTGTGCCTTAGTATATCTTGTACAAATTATTTTGATTATATATTTTGATTCAAACCTTTAGAATATCTCTCGCAATACTACTTCGATTTCTACACACACTATTGGATCATTTGATTATCGTATTCTATCCCAAGTCACAAGCTGATCGGGCCTTAGATTTGGACTTGAACTCGGACTTGGACTTGGACTTGCATTGGACTTGGAATCGGATATTTACCTATTAGAATCTGTTCGAATCACTTTTATTATATATATATATATGTCCCGATGAGAACTATTTTCTAATTTGAATATTTATTTTGAATTTGAATATTCGATTTGAATATGATACTACTATTAAATTTTTTATCTTGGATTTCTATTAGATTTATTTTATCGGTAATTTAAATTTATTCGGTCATTTGAACGGATTTTATCTATTTAATCTTCTATATGATTTATTGGACTCCTTTTATTTAAATATGATACTGGATTCTTTTTATTTAAATATGATACTTGCTAAGTATTAGACTTTTGTTTCCTGTTGTATCTCTTCAGAATAGAAGATTCGGATGCATTACAGAAGTAAAGACGTGATTGGTCAAATATGCGTCCGATTTGGTGAGTTTTAGTTTTATTATGGTTTAAATTGATATTTGATATATCTGGATTATGAAATTGGCCGGATATGGGCTTATTGTTGTACTTCGAACAGTTCGAATATTGTGTTATATTTTATTATAATTTTTGGGTTGGATTATTACCCCCTTACGATAATGATAGAGCAGGTCATATATATTTGATTCGGGTGGTTGTCTGATGAGGTCTTGTGTGAATTTTGATTTTTCGGGTCCTATATATTTTGATTTGTCACACCCGAATTTTAAATTTTGATATTATTTGTTTAAAATTATTTAGGATTTTAAATTTTAGGAGTTATAATTAATTATTTAAATTGACATATTTGATCCAAGTTCGTGATAATTGGCCTGATAATGCCAGCAAAATCAGAGCCGTCCTGCTCGACGTGCCGCCAACCCGCCTAAGCCTATTCAGGGCTGCCATATCCTCGCCCGAGGAGTACTTCGAAGAAGAAGAATCCTGCCGCTCTGTAGACTTGCGGGACGGCTCTTGTATAACCAGCATCCCAGGCTTCCTCTTCTGAGCGGCAGGCACCATTGCAGCCCTGGCTGGTTCCCGCTTAGCTTGGACAAAGAGCTTTGGGGTCAAATAGTACCCTTTCACACAGAACGTCTCAACCTTCTCCATGATGAGGCCCGTCAGTGCCTCATCTTTTTCTTTATCTCGTCGGCCCACCTCTTCTGAAGCCCCACACATTGGGAATGTTACACTCTGGGGAAGCCGCCAGAAAAAGAACTGGTCCTTTCAATGCGTCATGGAGTCAGGGTTTCCCCCACGAAAGTGGAAGCTAGAATGCGATGACATGGAGACCCAATCGTCCGCCTAGTTGAAGCGGGAGACAACCTTCACCAACCAGGCACTAAACTCGTGCTTATGGAGACGAGCGAATACACACATGGAGACCAAGTAGCGTACGACGTTGGGGTGGAGCCATGCCACAGGGATGTCCAAGGCCAACAAGATCCCGTATAACTCCAGCGTCATTGGAAAATGGAGCCCACCCTTAAAATGGGATCATAAATAATGATAAATCCCTCCGAAGGGGCAAACGTTCTGCCGTCCTCGCCAGGAAGGTGATAGACTGTGTCACTCGGGATGTGATACCTCACATACAAGGCCATGACGGCGCTGGAAGTGAGGATGGACTTGATATCGCAAATGCTCTGGCGAGCCATGGGCAGCGCAGACTACTTTTTTCTCATCGACAAAGTAAGAAACAAAAAGGAATCGAAAGTGTAAATAATAATGGGGGTAGTGCTTAAATAGGCCAGGGCAAGGAAACCCAAACGGCGTCATACGGGAGACTCGAGGGTTTCCCTTGATGATGGCCCCGACATGCGTCCCCGCCATAGGGAATGACGCGTCTTTACAGTCAGCCCATGATGACGCCCGACAAGCCATCCCACAGTGCACACTGCCGCCATCCATCAAGTCCCAACCATCACAGCAGCAATAAATGCAAGGGCATAAACTGTCAGGGATTGCCACGGTGGCAATCCGACTACCTACCCATTCGGAAGTATGGATACCAGACACCCGAGAGCAACATGTTAGCACAAACAAACTAATTTACCAAAAGAAAATCTTATTAATGCAACTTCTTTACAACTAGAGGCATCCAGGGCCTCGAAATACAACAAAGCTACCTATATTCATCGAGCTCCACAAGATTTGCAGCTGAGAACTCGGTCAGTTTCGAGCTTCTTGAAGCCCCCTCCTTCTAGGAGTCCAAGAAGCCCGTAGGGAAGCCGGGTTTCACCAGAGAGGCGATCCTCCAGCATAGGCAAATCCCGTCCTGGGAATGCCCCTCCAGCATTGGGGCCATCTCCTTCGGATGGATTCTTGACGTCAGCTTGGCCTCTAGCCGCGTGTGTGTGCTGCCCTGGTCTCGAACCTACTCTTGGCACAGTAGAAGTTCCTCCTGAAGTGCCAAGATGTGACTTCGAGCTTGAGCGTTGACCTTGGCAAGTTGCGACAACCTAACCTCAGATCCCGATAAGGCTCATTTGAGGTAATCGGCCCATGCCCTGCTCTGTCCAACATCTGCAATGGCAGCTCGCACCCGGCACTCCGCTTCCTCAGTCACCCATTGGGCACACGGAATCGCTCGGCCAACATAGTTTGGTCCACGGTGTCACAAGGAGTTCGAGGCCCCTTCATATTCAAAGCCTGGTGATGCCCTTAGGAATCCCATTGGCCTGAGAACTCAAATTGGTAGCCTCTCGTCTCTACCACTGTGGTGGTACAGTCCACCTCGTCACACTCCCTCAATTCTTGCTTCTCCCATCTCGATTCCTTAGAGGAGGGCTTGGATTCAAAAGAGGAAGATCCCACTGGCGAAGCCAGCAACTATGGGATGAAGACACGCCTCTTGTTAGTCATTCGAAAACCGGAACGAAACAAGGGAAAGAGAGACAACAAAACAAGGGTAAGCACCTTAGCACGGAAAATGGCTGCCAGAACAATGAGAGGGCCTTGGTGCTTACATAGGCAAAGTCCCCTAAAAGAAACGGCGCCATTTGACGAAGGCTAGGCGACTCGCCACATGTAGTGATGCCTCCACGTGACGACATCCTGAGGCGTTGTGACTTTTAGAAGAAAAATCATTATGACGTGACGGTTCTGTGACTGCAATTGCAATGAATGCACAAAGATGGTTTGACGGACACGACTCTGACTGGTGGTGTTTCATTGCCCAAAAAACGACATGAACAGCGTGAACCAATGGATGGCTCAGATATGGCCGTCCTGCTGAAGGTCTGAAGATGGACTCGGGGGTTGGCCATTGAAAACTCAAATCGCCAGCCGCCCGACCTGTAGAATGGGCGAATGGCAAATCACATGTGATGGCGTGAGGGCACTTTGGCCCTCAAGTCATACGGGGGAACAGCAAAGAAATAACTTTAGTGACGCAAGAGAAAAGGCAAATACCAACATTTTTATTAATTGAAATTATTTTATAAAGTACAAAGCTTATATCAGTGCAAATACAAAAAAACTATGATAAAAATAATGCAAAATACATGAAGCAGAGAAGTAACGACACATGCTCGGGGAACCGAATCAATAAAAATGTGCCAATGGAGAGAGTCCTCCACTCGGCTGCATCGACTCGAAGAGTCATGTCCCGCGAAGCACCTGATCGAAAGCCATTCCCTTGTTGAATAATGAATAACACACCGCCACAGCAAGAGAAATGTCTCCGCCACGAGGTCAATAGCCAAGGCCATGGGACCCAAAAAATCACCAATGGTCCGACTCGACAGGACCCCAGAGGTGCCTCCTCTAGCAAGCCTTGGAGACGACCAGTGACAGAAGGAGCAGCGGGTAGAGCATTCTTAGATGTTAGTGAGTTGGAGTCAAGGTTCTTGCGTCCCAAGGCTCCTCTGGAGACTGAACATCCAGATCAACTAAAGAGAAGGCGCGTGACGATAGTATAGTGGCCTAGCCACCCTCGTTAAAACGACAAGATACCCTCAGAAGGGGCATGATAATAGGCTTCAAGAGCAGCTTCAAATCTTCCACAAATCCATTCGATCCCTGTATGGAACATCACGAAGCATGGGATAGGCTAAGGTCTCCACATTACTTCGTCGGTGTGGGAATAGACTTGGGACCCAATGTCTGGGAAACCTCCAATTTATAGTCACGTAGGAGAGCAGGTGTGCTCCTAACAGAGTGGCACGCCAACCAACAGTTGTCAATTAGAGAACAGGAAGGGCATAAATGCAGGATCGAGCCTCAGGTTGAAATCTTCCTAAACAGAGCATTGAATCTTTGCGACGCGCTTTGAAAAGCTACAGAACTGCATGGGGAAGGAACGACGCCCTCGGGAACAAGAGACTAGCTCTCCTCAAGAAGGAACGCATGAGCCGACGCAGCAGGCCATGGCCCATCATCTGACATACTAGGGCTTGGTGGAAGGTCGTCTCTAAACATGGGGGCTAATGATGGGTCTAGTATGCCCATGAACAGTCCTGGAATGAGGCTCAATCCGCTAAGAGGTCCAATTAGGCGACGAGGCCCAAAGAGCCTCGTGCAAAGCCCAAAGAGCCTCGTGCGAAGCCCAACACCATGAAGTGGATTTTGGGCCGGACAGACCGCACACAGGCCCATCTGATAGCTTCTGGCGCACGCCTTATCACGGTCCGCATACACCTTCCCCTTCGACGACGGCAAACTGGCAGCGCAAAGACGCAGGCTCAGAGAATGCCAGCCAATAGAGGACGTGTTCAACTCTGGTAGGCAGTCGCACTCACCGACAGATAGCGACTCAGCAAATCCTAGCAAAAAATAGCCAAGCCCGTGTTGGCCACGCCTGACGACGGTCCCCTCAGCACCACAAGACGACACCTGACACCGGTGGCCACCGCTAGTGCTCAACAGGCAGCAAACCTAGACAAGATACTTGTCGCGAGCTCCGATGCCAAAAGCTTCCGCCACTGAGCTCTACAAATACCCTTCTCCTTCACTGGAGAAAGAGAATGTCATTCAAGCTAAACTTCAAATACAAAACTCAAGCCCAGACTCATAAGAAAGGGGAAAAGAACCCAACCCCCTTTTCTCCTAAAACCCGTCGCTCCCGTTAAGCAATCGTAGTAGGCAACTCTTTGAAGTGCACAACTGGAGCCCAAGCCTCCTCTAATCTACACTTGCATCCCCTGCATTCGAATATCATTGCATTTTACATTTCATTTACTTTTACACTCTTGTATCTTTCTATTTTCTTGAAAATATTACTGATTTAAGTATTAGAAAATAAATCGGAAAGTGAATTCCATCAATTTACTGACCTCTTGTTAGATGTTTGTGGTACGTGAGGTCCAAATTGAAAGATGCAGAGACCGAGCCATTTGAGATTGACTCGATGTAAGGAACTCAAAGGCTTTCTAATCCGCACAATAATCCGGATCTGAGGACCCATCAATATGATTAGAATTACGAATCAAATAATTTTATTTGAAATTGATATGAAATTATTTATCGTAACTTATTTAAGATTAACAAATTCAACCAAACCTATGCTATGAAATAGTTAAATTAGTTATTCAAACTCAATTTATAATAATTGGTTTATAGTTGCAAAAAACTAACAAAAATAACCGTATCAACGTGGTATATTTTAGATAAGATGATGACAGTCCAATATTTTAGATAAGCCATTTTTATATTAGTACTTGTCATATAATATGGCGGCATTACACAAGTCCCGCATATTATAAAATGTTGGGGTGTAAGATTGGATCTGTGAGAACTCATTTGGTTGGTCTATCTTTTTTTATTTTTCAAGGTGTTCAAAGTATTTTGAAGAAAAATACCCACATACAACTAGAATACAAAAACCGCTGAATTCAAGAGAAAACAGATCCTACATAAACCTTAAAAAGTAAGAAAATTTATAAAATTAAAAGCTCTTCTAAAATAGAAGACCTTCCATCCATTGATTACAAGACCACAGTTTAACACCCAAGTTAGCCTGAGGATTACAGTCTTATCCTATATTGTTGATAGAATATTTTTTATATTGGGACTGCCCATATAACAAGGCAACACATTATACAAGGTGCCCATATTGTAATATGTGAGGGGCTAAGATGGTCACGGGCTTATTTGATAGACTATTTTTATATTGGTACTTCAATCTTCTGTATAATCCATGAATTCATATCCCTAGGGAAAATAGTAATAAAAAATAGGCAGAGAGGACATCCATTACAAAGCACGCAATGAACAGCCCCCCTGCAAAGGCAAGCCAGTCATGTACAAGCATCTTGTGAACATGTAAAGAATTAAACTTCGAAAAGGACTTAATAGAAAAGAACAATGGTGAAATCTTCTGTACAGCAGCATCCTCTATTCACAAATTTTTTCCTTTGGTTTTTTCTGCAACATGGAACAGAATTCATGAACATTCCACAGTTCATGGTGAAACAGAACGACCTGCAAATTTCAACTTAAGTCCATACAGTATATGTTTCTGTCACCCCCCCCCCCCAACCCTGAAAATTTGTTGCTTGACTGTTTATGTATTGAAGCAGCTGTTCTTGCCTCATTAAAGCTTCAAGAAGAGACTGCTAGAGAAGCGACGGGGATGAAATAACGCCAGCTGCTGAAAGAGCCTACTCCTTATCATTTCATAGACCTAAGCAAACTGGCACAGTTCTGCAGCTTTGAGCAAGATGGTCTCAGACGCCTGAAAAAGGAGTGATGAATGCACATTTTTACTTCTTGTGTTCAAAATATGTCGTGTCAAATGTGTCAGAAAAAGCACTCCAGTTCTTCTGAGAAAGAGAAGATTGTACTGCAGGATTGCATTTGACAACGAAGTTTTAGATGAGATTAAGAAAGCCAATTTAGATTCACCATATCTTGACAATTAGAGTGGGAATAGTAGTATCTGTTGGCAACTTAGAAACAAGGTCTTTCCATTCGCAGATAGGATTTTGAAGCTGGAGGATGAAAAATTCCAGTAACTGAGTGCAAAACAACATAGCCAAAAGCACCTAAAGACATTAATTAGTAGAATTGCCCGATTGTCAGACTACAGAAAATACGCAAAGCCATGGATGTGCAGTATCAATTGTTGAAGCAAAAACTTAAAAATTTATATAATCCAAAGAGCTACATGCAGGGATGACGAAAGTAGGACCAAAACTGAGTTCAGTCACATCCACAAAGGCATGCAAATAAAATTAAATACCAGATACTAGAGAGATATTCATGGGGGTGTATTAATTACTTTTGAGGAACTGAAGAAGGTCTAAGTAATCAATTGCTTTTACTGACCTGATTCTTCCATGTAGTTGACCAAGCTTTGTGAAGCAATACAAAGCTCTGGAGAGTGTCATTTCAAGCTAAAAGTAAAGTACGCTGCTCAAATCAGGAATTATAAGGCAGAGAATCAATTTTCATGAACACCATCTACATAAGGATTCTTTACGTTCACAATTTACATGCAGCTAACTAGAATTCTGGATCAAACCCTAAATCCTCCTTGACACTACAGAATTAATACCTTAATATCAGTTCAGAAACCAAGAAATAGAGTCCACTAAGCTGAGATAACTTCCAGTCAAAGAGCCACTTAACTTACAGAGTGCTACAGTACTTCAATCCTGATTTATATGGGAAGTTCATATACCCAGTTTGTGTCATTTTCCAAAAAGTCAAGGACCAAGCATTTACTTTCCCAGTTAACACAGTCTTTATTCACCATAATACCTGGTTGAAGACATCAATGAAAACTTAGATTAAAAATGGCTTGTGTGCCCCGCCTAGTCTCTCTCTGTAAATTAGTTAATTGTTGGCATGCCCAGTAAAATGAGATGAAAGAGTAGAAAATAATAATTCTATGGAGAGTAAAGGCAGAAAAACACCATATTTTGACAGGAGAAAGGCCTGCGTATCATTCTTGTAGTACTAAACTTTACACAGAGCAGGATGACCATCTTGGGGAGGGGGGGGGGGGGGTGACTACCTTTACTGGTAGCAATTAACTCTGCTTCTAATGCATTCACACGAGAACTAGCAGCATTGAGCAATTCCTCTTTCACCAAACGCATCTGGACTGTCTTTGCTTTTTGAGTGCTTACTCTCTCCCCAAGTTCACCCAGCCTTCTCAAGACAGTGGACAGGGACCAGCTGTCATGCATTGTGGTGCAGGTGAATGGGAACGTAACCCCTCCTTTAATTCTGGTTCAACTGTCACAACTGGCATACTATGGACATAGCGAACAACAAAGCGGGGAAGTTTTCTATTAGCTTTCAAAACAACCGAACGAGAAATAGCAAATAAAGCCATGAAGGACATGAGTACAATACAAATATGCATACACATTCCGGCTGGAATTCATTGGACATAATGCAGGGAGAGTATCACTGCAATAATTTACCGTAGAATTTTGAAAACCAAACAGGATAGTAGTCTAATCAGAAAAAGAATAGATCATAAACTGTCAGATTTCTAGTCCACTAAAAGGTCAATTACAAGAAGCTACAATGCCATCTCGTACAGAAACAAAAATGAGAAAATTTTAGGGAGGTGGCACCTGATAAATGAGTGAAGGCCAGCCACAAACATTTTCGACTAACATACAAAAATATGCATTCCTAAGGTGAAGATGGAAGGTCAGCCTGTAGCATTGGTGATGGGAATCATTAACATAGGTGGCACTTGGAGACTTTTAGGAAGATTTAATTAGCAATTTTTGGGATGTTCTTGGACTATTCACCAAGACAAGAGTGTTCTCCAGCAAAAGGGGCAACATACCACAATTTTAGCACTTTTACATGCATCATGGAATGAATCAAGATATGACAGGAATACAAATTCTCCAGATCTTCTCTTCAGCCCTTTGTCTTCTAACTCTCCTTTCCCTCCTTGTATTTCCCACTTCTGGTTCCATCATTTGGATATCAAAGCATAAGTTCTTGTTAAGTCTATAAGCCTCTTTGTGACTTCTTATTAATGATGACAACACATCAATTCATATTAATTTTATGATCATTTATTTTTATAATAATCAAAATTGGTTTAAGCGGTTGTTATTTAACTTATCTGAATATTTGATCCGAATCTCAAATATGTTTTGTTGTCTTGATCGACATTTTATCTGAATCACTCGTTGATTAAATTAAAACTATTTTTGGATCCTTGAACCGATTGATTTTATAAATTCAAAATGTTTGGAGCCAAAATTATTGGATTTCCAAGAACAATAAGATTAGTAAGAACATATATCTTCCCAGAGCTTAACAAATTACTCTTGCAAATATCATTGGGACTTTATTTTAGGAATATTGGCTTTGCCAATTTACCTTGTCTGAAATATTTTTGTATCTTGATTGAAGTTTTGCCTAAATTCATTTGGACAGATCTAGATCTCTTAAGGCAACGCATCCATATTCTCTGCTGATTAGTAAAAATTCAATTTTTGAATTTTACCATGTATTTTTAGCAATTGATATGGTAATTGACTTATGCAATATTTTCTATCACTACTAATTTCTCAAAGAAGAAAAACAAGGAGATCTTTCTTGCAAAGCATGAAGAAATTTTGATTACCCAAAGCTTGATCCTTGAAGATTTTATTTATTGTAACATTGCAATTTCTTTATTATTGTAATTATTAATTTTGTCAGAGTAGCTAGGTTAATATGGTTTTGATTTGCTTTGTAAGCACAAATCATTTCTATACATCATTCGTGAAACAAAGCATCCATACATGGGCAGATCTCTCTACAAATCTTGAATCCTGTGTTTCAGCAGCCCATTCGGTAAGTCCACTTGCCTTTATTACAAATACTGATTTTTAAAGCCAAAACTAATTCTTCCCTTCAGAGTTTATATTATTGATGACTTATTTTTCTTCTAGACCAATCAAGACTTGCCCCTAATTTAACGTACCAACATTTCTTGGGTAGTTAAGAATGCAATCTACTCTTCTTAAGGAAACCAGAGTTGGCTCTCCCTTTTATTTGAATTTGGGTAGCTTATTTTTTCTACCCTAAGCTAAGTTGAGCAAATTGCTATTCTTTGAAAATCAAAAGTGAAAATTATTGAGCCTTCATGTTTATCTTTTGATTAAATCTCTCAATAGCGACTATGCAAAAGTGATCATCCCCATCATTTAACCTTGGCAAGTGTAATTGCGCTCATCTTACAAATCTAAGCTCTAAGCTTATTGCAGGATTACTGATTGCTTCTGTTAGCAGGATTCAACTCTATATTGCATATATTTTTCTTCATTAGATGATTTTAATTGATTGTAATTAATTATAATTGATAATAATTAGACCGTAAATTAGGAAGATAATTAATTATAATAGCATGTAATTAGGAAAGAAAGTTTCTATTTAATAAAAAGGGAACTCTCAATTGAGGGCATCCAAAACCAATTGACATGGTATTAGAATTTTGTTGAGTTTATATCTTCTTTAATATGTCTGTATGGATGATGGATGGATTATCATGATATAGCTAGATATCGAAAGAATTAAAATGATCTAGATTATTGAATGGTTATATTTGGTTTTAAATTTTTATTCCGTGTGAGCGGCTCGAGCCACGTGTTTGAGTATTCAGGCTCGGGTGCTCACATTCCTTGTTTTGTTTCATTTGCAGAAGGTACATCGACTTCGATTTTGATTGGGTGACTCCCCTTCAGTCTCGATTTCTTCAAATAATTTCGCAAACTTTGAGTTTCTTCTATTCGACCAATCTTCCTCTTCAAGGTACTTGGGGGGTACTTTGTATACTTGATTCCTTCTTCATAAGATCTGAAATTTCCAAATTAGGCTTGCCTGAGGTAGATATGTTAGAATTCCCATATTTAATATTTAATATTAGTGGTCCTTCAAGTCTTAAGGGGATTAAATCCAACTTAATTGAGGGTAACTAGTATAGGATTTATTTCATCTTTATGATGGAGGTTATATTGGAGGAATATGAAGAGGGTTTCAAGATGAAAATGAAAGGGTCCCTAGCCTAGCCTCTATACATTGGGTTTGTGTATCCATCAATATTGCTACAAAAGAAGAAGAGGTTGGGAATAGGCTAGAAAATCCTTATTTTTTACTAACCTATTTTCAGTTCCGATCATCAATAGTGCATGATCAAACATGGCTAAAGGTATATTCGATCTATTTTCCACTACATATAACATGCACATATTTGTTTACATGCATAATAAATTTTTAACTTGTGGTATCAAAGATTCTTCAAGCATTATTAGTTTAGTTTACCCATATGTTATGGAGAATCTATTTTCCCACTAAGCGTAAAAATTGACATATATTGTGCTATATGTATATCATGTTTGTTTTATATAAAATTCATGGTATACAAAATTTATAAGTAAATTGAAGCATAGGTATAGTTTTTATGACTATGAAATTTTGAATATTTTACTAATATGTTTGTGGGTTATGAAATTTGCATTTTAGTGCATATTCGCTTTTTTCATATTTCTGTCAATTTGGGATGATTTAATTTGTTTTCATTCATAACTTCATGCATATAATGTTGAATAATACATAGATATTGGATTAATTGCATGTATTATGTAATATATACTGGAATCAAGGTTTTATTTATAAAACCTGAAGGATGGACAACAATTATTGGGTATCGAGATATTTGTGTTGTTACCCAACAAAATTGTGTATATCATTTGATAGATTATTTGATTACGAACAAAATGCCTAAAAAATAATTAGATTTGGAGCTCTATAGCTCAAGTTATGGCAAAATAACCTGTTTAAGGAAGTGAACCCAACCCATTTTTAAGTTGCAAACCCAACGGGTGAAGATGGTGAACTGGGGTACAGACGCACGGCTTGCACGCACTGGATGTGGAAGTGGGTGCGTTAGCTGCACACATGCTCATTTCAAATTAAAAAAAAGAATTAAAGGACTTGCGAGGGTTTTGGACCCATGACCTAGTGAGTTGTATGCATGAGTTCTGCCATTGTGTCACTACCTTTCTCTTTGGTTCATTGCCCAATGAACCATATTTTATGAAATTTTGAGAAATATCTTTTGAGAAATATCTTTGATATAGATTCTATTGAATGTATTTTGAGAAATATCTTTAGATACTATGAAATTTTGATTACCATATTTTATTAGAGTAGCCACAACATCATAATTTTAGTAAATGATCATATTTAATAAAGTTATTAGTACCTAATTTTGATTAAATCATAAATTTGTGTGACTTGGCCCCATAGAGAAATTGCTAATTTTTATGGTTAAGTTAGAGTAAAATAGTAGACTTCACATTAAAAATATTTTTTTCCAATACCTACATGTACAGAAACTCTTATATCTTCATGTATAAATCTACTAGTTTTATTATGAAGTAACGATATGTGCACCCTTAACATCCACGTCTGACGTGCGCCTATATGGCACACATGCATTGGGGCGCAAATTTTCTTTTGGCTGCATATTTTTCACCTAGTTTTTCACCCTCTCTATAAATATCTCCCCTCCACAATTTAAGGAAACATGAAAAATCAAGGAAAAACAGCTGCTCTTCAAAAACCATTTTGAATACTTGTGAATAGCTACTTTTGAGAAAACCATTCATTTATTCTTGAGATTTGACGTCAAGGCTTCCTCATTCCACATTCACCTATAATTCTCTATTATTGTATACACCTATTCCAACTTGAGAGCCTTCGTCAAGACGTAGGTGGCATAGAAACTAGGATATAATGGTGTGCGGAGATTTTACGTCATGTAAAGCCATATTGACAAGAAGACCGAAATGTGTCCTATTTCGTTATTGGAAGCAAATCCAAGAAATATTTAGTAGGGGTCATAAGTCTGGAGTAAATTAGCTAAGATTTAGTCTGTCTGTATTACCTGAACTGTAAGTTGATTTGTTATCGTATTGCTTTCAGACAAATGTTTCTTATGCAAAAAAAGGGGCATATGAAGAAAGATTATAAAAAATGGCGTGAGAAGAAATATAATCTCATAACCATTGTATGTCATGAATCATATTTTATTAAAGCTCCTAAAAAATTATGGTGGATTGATTCGAGTTTTACAATTTTTATTGTAAATATTACGCAGGGTTTTGTCAACATAAGAAAGCTGACGAAAAGTGAACTATGCATCTATTCAAGAAATACGATACGGTCACATGTAGAGGTTGTTGGGAATTTAAATTGAGTTTGAAGACTAGTTTTGTCTTTATTCTCGAAACATGTCTTTCATATCCCTAAATTTTCTAAAAACTTAGTTTCAATTTTAAGGCTAACATTAGCAGGTTATGGATTTCATTTTGAGAACTCTATTTTAAAATATATCAAAAATCAACATTATATTGGTGGTGAAACATTGATTGACAGTTTATTTAAATTTGATTTGGATTCAGATTTTGAAAATATTTACCTGTCCTTGCATACAATTATTGGTTTAAAATGACCTTTATGAATGAGAACTCCTCTTTATTATGGCACAAAAGATTGAGATATATCTCCATGGAAAGAATTGAAAGAATGGTAAATGATGATATCTTACAAGCTCCTGATTTTGCTGATTTTAGCTCTTGTATGACCTACATAAAAGGAATAAAAGACTGACAAAATCACTAAAGATGCAAAAGGAGCTTTCATATTTTGGAGATCATACACATGACATCCGTAGACCTTTTGATACTCCTTTCTTTAATTGTAAAAGACGTTTTATATCTTTTATTGATGATTATACAAGATATATGTAATTCTTCAAATTTGCGTGTAGTAGCAGAACCAGACAACTTATAGTCTTTGTATGAAGCTTACTTCACTTGCTAGCAAATTTTCACACACCATTGGAATTTTGTGTACACCTACCAATGCAACAATATAGGCTTGCAAGTAGGAACAAGTGAAACAATCATAGAGAGAATTTAGATGAGAAAACCTTGACAATTAAATCTTAAGAGAAAAGATTTGGTTTTCTTTTTAAATAATCTCTTCTCCTTAAACAATAAAGGCATAAGATTTTGAGGCTCAATTCGTGGTAGCTAGGATTAGAAGAAAAAAGGTATTAATAGAATGGGATAAAAATAGGTCAAGAAAAACACATCTGATCAGAAGCAGCGCCTTGGCACTCATGTTGTATGGACACACATCAAGCGCAATGCCTTTAACAGGCGGCGCATGTGATCCGTACAAGCCCATATCAGACGTAGATATGCTAGACTAAATGCACTCATGCATGGCATAGGCCCACATTAGATGTGAGTATTCTGGAGCAAATACACTCATGCGCGACATAAATGTACATTGACCGTACGCATACTAGACCAAAAATGCCTATGCACAGGATAGGTGCATCTCAAGCATGAGAACACTAGACAAAATGCGTTCTTGCATGGCATAGGCATGCATCCGACATGAGTCCTTATTCAATGATGCTTCAGCGTTCTTCAGGCATGATTCAGGTGACACGTTTTCCTAGTTATAAAATATGTCAGTAGAAGATATTCCTAATAGAACCTATATCAAGGATGATAATTGACCTAGCACTCAAAAGAAGGCACTAATTGGATGAGTTTAATAGGCTGACAATCCAATAAACAAAATGCATGTTTTGGTTTTCTTACATACAACTTTCTATGTAATAAGAATTTTTGAATTAACACCAAGCAGATGCTCCCTCTCCCCCAAATTGAATGTCTATAGTGGTCATGCATGTCCACCTTTTTCCTTGCTTACGCAATCAAGAAGTCAAGATGGAGTCCACTGCAATTCTTTACAAGAAAAAGATCACACAAGAACAAAATTTGGAGATGAACTTTAACAGGTGGAGGCAGGGCTTCGCAATCTGGCCTGCTTAAATTGAGCTATAAACTCTCTGTACATAGATCACCCACTAATAAAAAATCTTCCCATGCCCATGCATAAGGGATGGAAATGGGTGCTAAATAGGAACGGGAAAACTTTCCTTCCCTGTTGAGAAGATGAGATGGGAAGGAGGAAGGCATGGTACTGGTTGTTGACAGGGTGAGAACCGTGTGGCATTCACATGCATGTAGTGTTTTAAATTTCCTTCAACTGGGATCTGTTGGAGCATTTCTTAAATCCATTAGGGAAAATTCATCACGTCAACTAAGAGAACGGTGACCACCTATGAATTATTTGAGCAACTTAGTTTATCTTAGTAATATGTAATGGTACCAGGTATTTGTAATAATGTGCATACCCAGTCATCTAGGAATCACTATCACAACTTATTTAGTAGACAAAACATTACATTAATTTAGCTGAGAAAGCACAGAAACAAAATAATTTAGATTGCAATAGTACCTGGACACACTGAAGAACCATTGCAGACCCAATCAATCTCTTGGGACCTTATAAATGACCAAGATTATTATCCCCGTTATTGCACCTGATGGTTGCTTTTTGGTATCGCATATTCTCAATCTCTTTTCCGAGATAATCCAGTGTAGTGTCAGTTACATGATTCGGACAGCAGCCAGCATCTAACATCATTCTAAGGAATTTGTAAGCATCTTTTAGCCTACCCACCTTTGTATGAACTTCAATAAGTGTATTGAAGGTGACAACATCAGGGTTAACCCCACTATTCTTCATCTGCTCAAAAAGCTTGTGAGCTTTATCAACCCTTCCAGCCTTTCCAAGTACATTAATAAGGGTATTATACATAACGACATCAAGATAACCACCCTCCTCCATTAGCTTATCTAGAATAGAGCTGGCTAGATCTGCTCTTCCCATCTTTCCCAAGCTCTGAATTATTATATTGTATGTTGCTATATCAGCCGGGCAAAGCTTCTCACCCATATCCTGTAGAGCTCCCCATGCCTCATTGAAATAACCCTTCTTCACAAATGAACTTACTATGGAATTGTAAGTGTAATTCACAGCACAAACACCACTATTGGTAAAAATCTCAAACAATTTGCAAGCTAAACTTAACTTTCCCTTTGCCAAAAATATGGACAAGTAGGTATTGACCATATCAATATCAAAAGAGTTCATCCCTTTTGCCAGCACTCGTTTTCCCCTAGAAAGTGAGAACCATGGAAAGACATGATTATCGGATCTAATTTGATTCGCCAACCGATCCATATGAGGGGATGATAAGAACTCATCTGTGTCACTAGATTGCATGTCCACATTTGTTTTTTCATCACAATCAGACGCAGTGCTACTACCTGATTGAAGGTCCATGAAACCCATCGATTCCATAAACTCACTGAAGTCACCATCAAATGGGAACATTGAGGTAAAATCCTTTCTTGCACTTGGCGGATTTCTCATTGTAGCCTCCATATTAGCTTTCCACTTGAGAACATTGGGTAACAAATTCACATCTCGTATGTGTTTCATGAGCCTCTCCACCGAACCCCACTGCCCTCGCTTATAAAGCTCGATAAAGAGTCCAGTTATGGTGACCAAATCAACAACAAATCCTCTAGCTTCCATCTCTTCAACCAGTTGTAATGATTCCCGAAACTGACCCTCCCTACAAAGATGTAAAATAACAATGCTATAAGTAACAGCATCCACAAGTTGTCCTTTCTTTTTCAAGTCACAAAATAATGTGTAACCGGCAACAGCTCTTCCATTTTTAATCAATCCATCTATGAGGATATTGTATGTCCAACATGAAGCCCTTATCCCATCTTGCATCATTTTTTCAAAGAGTTGGCAGGCTTCTATGAGTTTCCTTGCCTTCATGAATCCATCTAGGAGAGAATTGTATACAATAGTGTCTGGTTGGAATCCATTGTACTGCATTTCATTAAATATTCTAGTAGCATCTTCAACCCGATATGATTTGGAGCAGCCATGGATAAGAATACGGTAGGTAAAGGGATCAGGCTCATGACCAGAGCCTCTTAACTCTCCATAAACATGTAGTGCATCCTGCACCTTACCGACCAAGCAAAGCACATGAATAAGGCTATTATATGTGCACACATCTGGACCAGTAAATAAACCTGAACCTGAAATAGAATTTTGATCTTTCATCTCCTTGAAAAGATCCAGAGAAGTTTGCAGATCACCCCAACAGCCAATTGCATAAATACATATATTGTAACCCCATGTATCCAGTGCAAACTTCTTCTCTCTTAAGTTATAGAAAACATCTTTGAACTCGGTCCTCATATCAGCTCTCCTAAGAGCAAGAAGCAATTCATTGCAGGCACGGGCTTCAAGAGCAATGCTGCTTCCATTGGCAGTGGAGGTGTCTACAACTTTGAAAAACATAGACAAAGCTAAACCCAGCTGGTTTTTCCGGACAAGAGCAACAAGAATAGAGTTATACATGTGGGGATTTAAGCTAGCTCCAAATTCTTCCATCTGGTCGAGAATTTCTATAGCCGAGTCAAACTGCCCTGATCGAATGAAAGCATCCAAGAGAAGTTTGAAGGTACTGGAATCAGCAACAACACCATCTTGCTTCATGGAACCTAGTAAGTTACGCACTACATGCATTGAGACTTGGTTGCGGTTCTTAGAATGACAAAGGATGCGAAAGATTTGAGAGTAAGTAGCTACAGAGTGTTTGTAACCTACTCTCTGAGAACTCCAGTTGAAAAAATCAATTTTTTTATGGACATCTAGGGAAGTTTTTTGAAGGACTTGAAGTACCAAACCTTCGGAGAGGGGAATTGCATCAGCGTTGAGATTGCATGTTCCAGACTCGGACAAAGCTTTGGTGACAGAGGCAGTAAGGAGAAGGATCCCAAGTTCAAATGCTTGGCTTGTACTCGAATGTGATCCTTTTCTTCGGCCAAGTGTCAACGAGCATGATGAGCGGCATTTCCTCCACTGAGGAGTGGAGAGTTTCATTTTGGTGTGATTTAAGCGAACTGAAACCTACAAAGAAGCGGGGATTGCCATATCATGGAATAGAGGAGAAAGTTCGTAGCTAGAACTTAAACTAATGCATGCTCAAGCTAAACCATCTTTTACTTCCCTTCATCTCACAGAAGCTACAACTCAAGTCACACTTCATCAATCAAAGGAGAAGAAGAAAGAACTGACGGATTCATCAAATCATGAACGAAGTGTAAATTACCGAAAAAAGGAAATTTTCCTTCAACAAAATTCAACTCGTCGAACAACAAAATAGATTCCCAATCTACAACAATTAGCGAATCAACAAGCAATTAAAAAAAAATCCTAAATCAATAAAATTTCAGCAGCTCATTGAGCCAAGATAAGTTTAAAAACGAAATCATAAATCAATAAGATTACAGAGACTCGTCGAGTTAAAAAAAAGGGTAACTAACCATCTCCATGCAAACGCAGCCATCATCAAACTCTTCCTATTTCCTGCGCAAAGCTCCTCTGTCATTTACTCATGGAGGGCGAAAGGATGAAACGGGAAGGCAGAGAAAGGGTTCGTATAGTTGGGGGATTCTCGGGCGAGCCTTCCCAAAAGGCAGCCCTTGTGGAAGCTGTCTTCCGACGTGGGAGTCGAAACATATCATGCCGCTCAGTTGAGTGGGGCTATTCCTCTGGGACGAATGTGCCGGACAGCGATTCTCCTTGTTCCTTATTTGAAAAATGTTAAATTTGGCGAAATTTAAGTTGAATGCTATTGACTTTTTTAGCTGAAAATATTTATCTTAGATTTTTTATACTGAAGTTTATCTCCACGTAATAAATTTTTAAAATCGTGTAAGTGAAGTGCCATTTCATGATTGTGTAAAATTAACACTTTTATTTAAAATTATTTTTATAAAAAATAAAATTTTAAGCATGTTACGATTTTAAACGTAATTATAATAAATATTATATTTTGATTTATCTTTTTCAATGGATAGAATTGACTTAAAGTTAGCTTAATATTGGCTCAAGTATCATGATCATAAGTTTTTTTGCAAGACATTTGGTCGGCATTTAGCTCGAGTAAAAAAAGGTTAAAAAATTTTAATCAAAATTTGTTTGAATAAGAAAGTTGTGATGATCTATTCTAGAATCCTACAAATTTCTCTCACCAAAAAATATTTAAAATACAAAATATAGACTATTAGTGTACAAACTTCTACTGAAAGTGAGTGAGGATTCGAAGTTTCAATAGTATTAAAAATTCTTGAATTGATAAAAAAAAATATATCAAAAACACTCGGAAAGAATCCAAATCAGTTACTAAGGTAGCAAATTCAAATTTTTTTTTTTAGAAATGTTGTGTCAAAAAAGTCGATTATGATGTAGTATACTTATATCACCTGAATTATAAATTGACTTTATTAGTAATTTTTTCTTTAAATAGCTAGAAAACGGTCGAAGACTATTCCTTGGAGTTGATTTGATCATCAATTTATTTCATCAACAAGATTATGCATTATTTATATTTCTATAAGTTTTTAAATATCTAATTATGATATGGTTATTTTGCTTTAGATGTGTGGATTACATGGGTCTGATTCCATGGATTTTGAATGTCCACCAAAGCATTCATTCACATTGCTGACCCCCAAGTCTACATTGAGATCTTTTCATGTTTTCTTATCAATAGGATCTTATATAACTCCATTCTAAAACTCATACATATTATGCATACAATTTTTTTGTTTCTATTGTTGATAAAATTTTTTTTGAGAATTTTAGTTTGAATGAAAAATTGGTATTATGTCTTGTAGGGTTTTTCCATGACAGTTTCGTAAGAGTACCATGAGACAGGATGCTTGAGCTGCAGACTTCCAGCTTCATTAAACAAGATCTTTGCTTGATAGGGGGCTTGAGTAACACACGTCGTGTTCTATTTTCAAATACGAGGAGCTCCAAACCGAGAAAAAAAGAAGAAAAAGTCAATTTTGAGTAAGATGATTAGTTCTAATAAATAATGTACTACTAGTTGTTTTTGTTCAGATTAATTTCTTATCGTTCATATTTAGTATTAATGTACTGGTGTTGTGTAATAAAACCAAAATGTTTGGAGTTTATTATAATCAAATCTTACACTTGTAGTGGATTTGTTTGTGAGTTAGCTCGAATAAATATTAGATATAATAGAGATAGTTTCGGTCGTAAAATCTTGTAATTTCATCCTTAGTTGAAAAAAATTTTCCACATAAATTTACTTATAAATATTAGACATATGCTTAATTGTGTGTATTTTAATTATTCCTTACGATTTAATCAAAAGATAATAAAAGAGCTCAGGTGTATGAGTTCTCCCATTACTACCTTCTGGTATTGGCATATTTTGCATGCGCGTACAGTTCATGTGCACACCAGAAATTATTCAGACATTCAAAGACTTGTTCATAGTGACTGTTTCCTGAAGAGTTATCTAGAGAATGATAACCTTGTTATTAGAAATTAACTCGGACGCATCCGCACAAAAGGGAAGAATAAACCCAGAACTAAAAAATCAGAGGTGGTGAGTTAGAATATTTTAATGCCATTCCACCAAAAACAGTGATAGTCAGCTTTATTTGGCGTAAGTCCAAAACAGAATTTCAATTTCGAAACACCATAACATGGTGTAAATGGAATGCAGCTTCCATAGTTTATACAATACCTGATATAATGCAATTGGACTCCCAATCTCTGCATAAGCTATTTCATATCCCCACAATTCTTTGAAGTTTTCACAATTCTGTATTCTGTTTAAGCATTTGAGTGTAGCATTTCACTATCTGCTGGTCCAACTCATAGTAGTACTGCATTTTCTTCAAGGGTTTGAGATCAAGGTCGATGAAGAATGCCTACAAAATTGCAATTCACATGTGATCAATATTAGTGAATAAACAGTACTGCATCTATATTGGAAGTGGGCATTCTTTTTCATTGCAAGCTTCAACTCTACCCGGAGACTGCATATGATAAATGACTGCATTGAACCGTAAACGTGTCACTAACCATCAAATTTTTACAGTGTTTGATCTCTGGAAAATTTTGCAATTCACACAGGACAATGAGGCAGGTTTCAGAAGACGGTTACATCTTTTGGTGAGTGCATCAACAATTTCAAGTGTATAAACCATCTGTACTGTAGACAATGTTCAACTCTTAATCAACCTTGAAACATCTTCGCCCAAGTTAATTCATGTACAAGAATATTCAGGCTTTTTCTAATGCTACTTTCTTTTACTGAATCAGCCAAAGAAATTTTAGACTTGATTAGGCAAAAGAAAGGGTCCATACCTTAAATTCAAATCTTTGGTTTGTTGATTCTAGGTATATGCTCCTATAAGAAGATTCCAGATCCCCATCTTCACGTGGGCGGAAACTAATCATCAAACTACAGTCCTTTGCAGTTGCAGATATCAAGTAATCCTTCACAATCTTCACGCTTTCATTCAAGGAAATGGAATGCAAAGATGAATATCTGCACAGTTGCTTTTCTTCTCCAAAGCTTCTACATACCACACAAGGTTGGGAAATGACATTATAATATGCATGAATTGCCCCTTCAATGTCAATGTGGTCCAGCTTTTGCACTTCAAGAAGTTTATTCAGCACATCAAGTCTAAAGACAGTCTCAGCCACAAGATGTACAAAACTCCTTGCATGCGAACCACCATCTGCCCCAATAAAACACTTAATGAAATCTTCAAATGTTTCACCATTAACAAAACTAGAGCTGTTTGTGCCACCTCCCACTCCCCCATATACGAGAGAACCATTTAAAAAGACACGAAGGTTGTTCTGAGGGGTTGCAAAGAGAGCCTTAATAGCCGTATGCACTCTGTCCCTTGACCCAGAAAATAGATCAAGTGGATCATAGTCACTCAGGCCTGATATCTGACATGAATAGAGCTATTTCAGTCAAAAATAAAAAGGACAAAGTGAAAAAGATAAGTAATAATGTTATAGAAAATTCAATTGAAAAGATTACCCAACTTGGCTTCACAATACAAGAGGATACACCACCACAGACAATACAGAACATCATAAAGTCACTAGAAGTTTACCTGATGCTGATGCCATTTGAGGGCTTGGTGCATTTTAAATCGAGTAACATTCTTCTTGACAGCATTCTCTTCAGCTATGAATCTTGAAGATGGAAGAAACCCACATTTAGGCTGCTCAAGGGAAACGGAGGAGTAAAAATAAAAAACAAATAAAATAAAAACCAACAAATCAAAGCTTTAAATGACCAAGTTCCCATGAGAATGAAATGAGCATATTAATAAAGTAAAAAATATACATATCTTAATGCAGCAATGGCCATTAAAATACATATCTTAAAATAAAATTTTAAGAGACACCTTTATCTCTATGGATAGGCAAGCCTCCCCCTTAAGAGTACCTGAATGAAAGAAGTAAAGCGTCACTTTTCCCTCCTCGTGATGCTAAAATAAGTGCAACTATACTGTAAATGTAATGGTTGCGTTTTTAAGTGCACGAGGCACACACATGCATGCCATAGGCTGAATTAACACCTTGTACAAATCATATGTAAAAATAAGTACACAATTGATTTTTGAAGTCTCTATTCCTCTCTGGGCCAACTGCAAGTCTCTGAAATTGTCTCCCAACCTCTAACATTCATCTTCCACCCTCCCATATTCATCTGTTAGTGCTTGAATATATTTTTGTTGCAAGAATACTTTCTTCTCTATTGTTTTTTTTTTTAGCAGAGTATCTGATGTAGGGAGGAGGATGAAAGTAGAGAGAAGAAGAATAGATGGGTAAAGATAAGAAATTAGACTAGAGGGGTAGAGACAAGAAAGTGATCAAACCAAGAAGGAGAGAAGAAGGAAAGCATAATTACTCAATTGTAATCAATTTCTCAAATACTCATTCATTAATCAATCAATTGTCCTCCAAACAATAGCCCTAGCGATTCTTATATAGAGAATCCGATGTGAAAGAAAATTGGAAACAAAATCATAATCAAATAATGAAAAAAGTGAAAAAGGAAATCAAATAAAATCAAATAAATGAAAATAAAATCACAACTAATTTGGAAGGCAAATAAAAGCGAGTCTTCATATTTGGAAGGCAAATAAAAGTGAATATTTGTCTTGGATGTCCGCTTCAATTCTCCCTGTGTGGGAGGAAATCGACCATGACGAGTTAAACATCAGTAATCAACTTTCCAAACACAAGCTGAGTGGCTGGGCAACCTGTCGGCGACGGTGATAGACTTGAGTAAGAGGGGGCCGAAAGCTGATAGAACGATCGAGATCTCCGGAAGGAAGTTGACGAGGGCCTGAAGAAGTGCAATCCTGCAGGCTCTGATAGAACTCCAAGAGGTCTGGGTCGAGCTGCTGTAGTGTCTCGCGAGAAATCTAAGCATTTTCAGACTCTGGTCGACCAACCCAACGGATAAGGAAGCGATGAATAGTTCCCTCCCTAGTAAACATCACCTGTTCATCTAAAATAGTATCAATCTTATCATGGTGTACCGGAATGGAGGGAAGTGGCGCAGGGGAGGGCGAAAGGTCAATAAGGGGTGCACGCGGGGGGGTGGCAAACCCAGGTGAAAAAAAGTTGCCTTTATATGCAATGAGATCTTCTACATTGAAAGTATGATGAAAACCAAAATGAGATAGAATGTCAAAAACATATACATTTGATCCAATTCGCTGTAAAATTTTAAAGGGACCAGCACTACGAGCCTACAATTTAGAGACGTGCCCAGGTAGGTGCCGTTCTGGTCTGATACGAACCATAATATAATCTCTTATATTGAATTCAACGTGTCTTTTATGAGAATCTGCGTGCAGTTTGTATGTGGCATTGCTTGCTTCTAATTGCTTATTAATCTCGATGTGTAAATCGTGAAGATATTGCGCAAAAGTTTCGACAGTCATAGACACACTAACATGTGGAGACATTGGGATAAGGACCAATGGTTTTCGGAGTTTGTAACCATGCACAGCTTCAAATGGACTCATACCGAGGGATCTATTGAAAGAACTATTATATGCAAGTTGGGCAGTTGGTAGGATCAAGTCCCAATTCCTAAGATGCTCCTGGACCAAATACCGTAATAGGTTACCTAAACTCCGATTGACGACTTCAGTCTGACCATCTGTTTGACGGTGGTATGTAGTCAAAAATTTTAATTTGGTACCGACCATGTGCCACAGGGTTCGCCAAAAATGGCTGGTAAAACGGACATCCCGATTAGAAACAATGGTCTTAGGAAGACCATACAGCTTGACAATCTCAGTGAAATAAAGGCGAGCAACTCGAGAAGAAGTGCACCTTTCATGATGGGTGAAAACTTGCATTGTTTCATGAAACCACTTAACAATTCAACATGTCTAACACAATGCTAATGTGGATTACTCTTTTTGTATAATAGGCAAGGCACTCCGGACTATTAGCTATAAACAAATTTTGTTTGGTGAGATCACAGCTGTATAATGAAATAAAAACCCATGTTCTGCTCTACCCTGAGAAGAAAAATGTTATGATAATCTAAACTTCAACATGGTTGGACTGCTGACCCTTTTTTCACTTGTCTGGAAGTTGAAGAATCCTACGAGTAATTGTTTTTGGTTTGGACATCTAGGCTGGCAATGTAATCAATGCAGAGTGAATCACAAGCTAATCCAGCTCTACACACAAAAACCCTATCTAAGTTGAGCAGGTTAAGTTCTCCTCAAGCTCGAATTAATTAAATCAGCCTTCTGAGTCTAGTCCGTCCATGATCCTCAAGCTTGCCACCCTGATTGAACTTCCATAATTATAATTTTTTTAAAAAAAATATAGCATCAATAATTTCTAATTTAGTACATTCTCTACAATTTCAATCTATACTTACAGATATTTGCTAGGATATATTCACAGTCTGAAGAATGAGGCATACCCCCCTGCCTCTTATTTGATCTGGGAACAGGGATTTTACATGTATGTACATATCTTCTTTAGAAAGATGAATGGGAGGATCTAACATCAAGTTCTAAGTAAAGAGGAGTAGCAACCCCATTTTATAAATGGAACTTGAAACAGGGTGTCTGACATGAAAATTTTAAGCTTAGATCACAACATTAAGACCGAATCCTGAACAATATCTATATTAATATGGGATACCAACAAGGTGAATCTTTGATTCAACACTGTATTTGATAAGTGAATAATCATTTCATCCACTAGTCAGTCAAGCTCAAGGTGATTCATGAATGGACAGAAATCAAGTCCAATCCAGCCTCTGTGAAGCTAGTTGGCATTGAGCTTTAGCTACAGGGGACCCAGTAAACGCTGCATAGAGATATAATTGGTTTGGCTCACCTTCTTTACACTACACTCTTATTATTGTGTATAGCCCAAACCCTCTGCTGTAAGTTGAAGAAAATGAAAGCGGTTGAACGTGGGTTCATTGAAGGTGGATTTCCCAAATAGCTTTGATCTTGTGATTGACTGATGCGGCATTTGCTAATTATTATTCTTGGGTGGGTAAAAATCCCTTTTGGGGGCATGTCCTGCTGTGGAAGGGGTTCAGATCAGGGGCACAGTCAAATGCTTTTCTTGAGACCACTCAACTTTAGCTAGCTTTGAAGTTGATAGCATAGAAATGGGTTTTGAACAGGAATGCGGATCTTTTCCATTGCTTCATTTTGTGACTCAGGCCTATTCTGGGTTCTCCTCAGAAGCGAAATCAAATTGCAGTTCCTAAATTTATTTCCTAATACATCATGCATCCTATCAGCGTAACAAACCAATTGACAATTTGCAGAAAAGATGATTTTTCTTGCCAAACAGTTAGTTAGATGCAAGAGGTACTCCAAAATAATATACATCTGTTCCTCCATTGAAACGCATCTTGTAAATTGTAAGTGGATGCCAAGAACTTAATGGGGAATCATGCCTTGGAAGTAGTTCTTCAGGAAGCAGAAGGTTGCAAACCAGTTAACAGTATCCGTTTAGCCTTTTTTAGGTTCATTTGGAGTGAGAAGAATAATGCTGTTCTCAGAGGGAGGAATAATGTGTGGGCTTCCCCTTTTTTTCTTGCGTCAAATTTGCATCAGCGGTGTCTGTTAGTTGCTTTTCTAAATTTTTAGATTATCAAAATGTAGGCAGACAATTTTTCATTAATGGTGGCCTGGTGCACCAAACTTCCCGCACACAAGCTTGGGGGAGGGTCAATGTATCATATATATGCAATTTTACCCCTACATGCAGAGAGACTATTTTGGTGATTTGGACCCATGATCTCCAGATCACAATAAAGTAGCCTTGCCATTGTATTAAGTGCCCCCCCCCTCCCCAATCATTTTCACTTTTGTCTATCCAAAAAAAAAAAGGTTACCATACTGAGATCAAAGGTTGCTGCAAATACGATATACACCTGATGAACCAAATATCTCCTTTCAATGTGAATAATCCCAATATCATTGGGTACATTATATGGAAAAATGCTAAGCTAATCACAAGTTCCAAGTATATTAAGCAAAAATAATGTTGTTTAGCAAGTCATCTCTGCTCAAGAAAATGAAGGACAGAGAGTTTACTTCATGAATCATAGAAAAGTGAAATTGGATAATTGAAAAGAAAAATCACATGTACAAGACTAGGACAGTATTTAGAAGAATACTTAAAAGAGTCAGTACAATTATGAATTTATGCATTTATAACTCTTCAGATTATGATATCTTAGCTACATGGATCTTTGAGGCAGATGAACAAACAGAAAGTAACCACAATTTTTCATTAATGGTAACCCGATGCACCAAACTTCCTGCAAACAAGCTCGGGAGAGGGTCAATCTGTCATATATATGCAGTCTTAACCCTACATACAGAAAGACTATTTTCATGATTGGGACCCATGACCTCTAGCTCATAATAAAGCAACATTACCATTGTATTAAGGCTCACCATCATTTTCACCTTTGCCCATCCCACAAAAAAAAAAAAAAGAGGTTGGCATAGTGAGATCAAAGTTGTTGCAAATACGATACACAGCTGATGGAGCAAATATCTGCTTTCAATGTGAATAATCCCAATATCATTGGGTCCATTAGATGGAAAAATCCTTCTCTAATCACAAGTTCAATTATAATAAGCAAAAATAATGTTAGCAAATTCCCCCTGCTCAAGAAAAAAGAAGGAAAGAGCTTACTTTATGAAACATAGAAAAGATAGAAGTCAAATTAGATAATTGAAAAGAAAAATCACCATTTGTGTAAGACTACGATAGTATTTAGAAGAATAATTGAAAAGAGTTGGCATCATTGGGACTTTGGGCATTTATAACTACTCTACAGATAAGGATTTGTTAGCTGCATGAAAGGTTTGAGGCAGGGGAACAAGCAGAAATTAATAAATAAATTATCATACACAGCAGTATTGATGCTTACCATCTGGGAAGACTGAATGATCAGACATTAGCAACACAGAATTAATACAAGTATTGATCTTGGAATCATTAACTCGCCAACCAGGACGTTGGCAAAGGACATTTCTTTCAACTGTCTCCAGGAATTCCTTTGACACAGGGACTTGCACCTAAAAAGTTCAGCAAGCCAAGATCAGCATCCCATGAAATTACAAGCATGATATAGTAAGATAACACACCAAGAAATGACACTGAGAAACTACTAATAGACCTATTGAGACTGTAATGTTCATACTAGGATACAGCAAAACAATGACACATTGACACATCTGAATTAATACTAAGACAGAGAACAGTCTTGCAACGAAAAAAAGTAATAAAACCCTATTAGAATTGACTTCTAGAAGAAAACAAACATAAAACTTAGAATTCACTTCCACAAGGATGATTAGAATCGTAGATGAAACAAGTGTAAGTGCAGCCAGATGATGAAAGCAATGCATGCACTCAAAGAGTGGCTTTCTAAGTAGGAGTGTAACACCCGATCCCAAATTTATGCTTTATGACGTCAGGAATTATGTTAAGTATATGAATTGTTAAGAATAATTGCGTGATTAGAGGCAAAATCAAGTATTTGAGGAAAAATGGCCAACGATTGACTTGAGCATGATTGATGCTTGAGCATGAGCAGTAGTATAGGGGACAATCGTGCGCTCCTAATCAAATGGATTGGCGCCTGTGGAGTGCATGAGACACACTCGTTCTTGCATGGAAGTATAGGGAGTGCTCATGGATGCATGAAGCACACTTATGTGCTGGCTAGGTAATAGCTCCATGCCTGATGGACATATAACTAGTGTTCGTGCACTAATTTAATTATATAAGGACCACCAATGCATTTTCAGGTCATTTTTGTCTGAAATTTGAGAGAATAGAGAGAAAGATAAGAAGAGAAGAAAGAGAATAGGAGAGAGCAGGTGAAAGAAATTGATTCCGAAGGCATCTCATATTAGATTTTGGTAATATTCGAAATAAGGTAAGTGCATCTAAATCTTTTTCTTCATTTATTGATAAAATTTTCAGAATGATCATTCTATTTCTTGTTCAAATGCTCATGCATGTAACCTCTTTCTATTCCTTTTGGTTTGTTTTGCATACATTTTAGATTGACCATCATTTCTTGAGATTTCGAAGGCTTGTGCCTAATTTTGTACAATTTGTCGAGAAATCTTGAAATCTCTAGATATTATGTCTTACATGTTATTTTTTACAAGTATTTGACAAAGTTCTACTTTAATATTCGTATA
>JAODPA010105716.1:6639-20412 GCA_025585075.1 Nepenthes mirabilis
TATATAACATACCCAAAAGAATCTCATCTTGAAATTTTCATTAATTCATCCATAACAAAGGTAAAATAAGGACTAATAGTAGACTCTTGATACACTCCTATCTTTGAAGATAATCCTAAGTATTTCCACCTTTAGGTCTGACACTAACTATTAACCCCGCATACATATCTTTAGTTCTAATATTCATCCGAATGTCTACTATATTAATTTTAGAATGTTCGCTACGATAATACCTATCCCATTTTTATTTTTATCATTTTCCGTGTACCATAGTTTATAACTTATCTTTTGGACTTCTCTTGATTTTCCTTCTACACATCTAGTTTCCCGTAAACATTATATTGCTTCTTCTAATCATAATATTTGTATATCCATACTCTTACCAATAAGGGTTTCTAAATTCTACGTGATCAGTCCAGTTTCACTTTCTTAGACTAGTTCCTTGTTCACTATTTCACAAATCACATTGAGAACAAGTAGAGGCACGGTGCCTTGCAGAAAAGTGATGGCCTAAAACAAATTCATCCATATAAGATCGGACATAATTTTTATAATCTATCTTTCGGATTTCTCTTAAGGTTCAGTCCAATTTTACTTTCTTGGACTAGTTTCTTGATTTGTCCACTCTCTCATAAATCACATTGAGATCGAGTAGGGGCACGACGCATCACAAAATAGTGATGGCCCGAAACAGATTAATTTATATAAGATTTGACACAAGTTTTATGCTGGTCGTTGTCCTCTAACAATAGAGTTGGGAAGAAATACGAACAAAATATATATTTTACATAATTGTATAAAATAATAGCTACATCAGTGGAAAATAAAAATATAAACAGAACTATGAAAAATGGAGGATAAGAATTTATATACACAGCATATACAAAATATCTACGCCTAGAATAACAATAGTAGAAAATGATTTTTGTAGATCAGGAGAAAACAAACCTTGAAGATCATGAGATACAAAACTAAATTAAATATGGAAGAAATGTACAAGCAATTCAAAACCAATGCTCAAATAAAAAGACAAGTTTTCCGAGCAAACTTTAAAAACAATAATTATTTGTGAGATTAGATCAGCAAAAAGTCAAACAACACCCATAAAAGAAATAGATACAAAAGATGTGTTTGGTGAGATTTGGACATGTTATTAAGAGCAATTAATGTAATTGTTAGGGATGTGCGAAATTCTAAGAAACTCATTGTAAAAGAGGCAAAGGTACACCACAGAAAAGTTTACAGGAAACTACCATACACGATCTTGCACATTTAAACTTAATAGAGGACATGGCCTACAATAGAGATGAATGGAGGAGAAGAATCCATTAATCCAACCCCAGTTGTGAGCAAATGCTTAATTTGATTTGGTTTGTTTAGACATTACCTTCTTTGTCTCCTAATCAAAGAAGGGAGTTTTCTGAAGAATTTCAAGGGATTCCAATTCTATAACATGTGACTAGATTGCAGAATTGGATGGATTTGCTGTGGCATTTCTTGAACAAAATTAAGCACTTGCAAAAGGAGTAAAATATTTTGCTGATGTAAATGATCTAGAAGATTTGTCATTATTTTGCATTCTACTTTCACAAATGTGATCCCAGAAAACAAGAAATGACAAGAAATATTAGCGTGTTGAAAGTCTGATTAATTTCCCAAGGCCTCATATGAACAGCTGACCAAACTGCTTACAAGAAGATTAAGAAAGTTGACGCAGGACAAACCCTAAAATCTTTACACAAAATCAAGATACTGATGATAATTCCACTTCAAGTTAAAAAATAGCCAAATTAAAAGGAAATTTAAATAGTTATGCTACCTTGCTCCTAAAGAAACCCTGTCAAAAAATACCTAAATAATAGAAGATGCTGAAAGTGCATTAAATAAGTAATAGCGGGGGAAAAAAATAATAAACAGGGTCAGAGTATTAACAAAAATATAAAATTGTTTCATTCTAAAATGAAAATAATGGATTCGAACTACAAAAATGTCATCACTATAATGTAAGAGTAAGATTACATATATTTGACCCTCCTCAGAACCTACAATGTAGGACTAATGCCCAATAGGTTGTTAACCTCCAAGTCACTACAGTAACCTCCAAAGATGAAGAGAGAGAGAGAGAGAGAGATAAAAGCATGCTATAGCAACAGAAAGAAAGAGTATAGACCTATGTAGTGTTTGGTACATAAAGGTGAAATTATCTAGCATTAGTAAAAAGGTAATATGAAAAAGAACGTGAAATTATATAAGTGTAAGTCCAAACCTAGTAAAAATCTCGAGTGTTTGAAAATTGTGGGTTGAAGAAGTCAAATATGTACTTGAAAAGGTGAAAACTGGCATATTGACAAGATCAGATGGGCATGCCTAGTGAAGTTTGGAAATGCTTAGAAGATTTGGTTAACTAGTTTGCTTAATAAGATGCTAGAAATTAAACGCATCCTAGATGAACAGAGGAAAGTCACTTTAGTACCTCTACATAAAAATATAGGAGGAATTCAAAATTGTTCCTAATGATCATGGTAGTAAGTTAATGAGTCATAATAGAAAATTTCAGAGAAGTTTAATGAAACAAAGTTAGAAGAGAAATTAGTGTGGTGAAAAATAATTTTGGTTTCATGTCTAGGGCATTAAATAAAGATAGGAGAAAAATGGATCTATGCATGTTATCATTTATTTGTAGAAGGGTTATGATAAATTCCCTATGTAAGTCCTCTCTAGTGGTTGTTAAAAAAGAGGAACTATGCTAATCATATGAGGAAAATATGCGACTTAAAACAGTCTATCTTTAGCTGGAATGTTCTAGTAAGACAAGCTTCCAACAAAATGCACCATTGAATTAAATATCACATCCAATAAATAATAGTGAAAAGAATACTTGTAGAACTTAGGACATATTCATTTATGAAAAAACTGAGATTATTTCCAATAAAATTTTCAAGGAAAATAGAAAGTCAAAAATTTTGTTTAAATATGGAAATTCTCTAATTGGAAACTAGAAAATTGTTCAGCAAATTTCCAACCGTCTACTGATTTTCATAAAAGCTCAGGAAACATCATTTAATGTTTTTCTCAATTTTTTCACTACTCATAATGATGAATTTTTCACAATCTTCTAATTCTAATTTATATGCAATTTTTTGGAAATTGTGAGAAGATAGAAACATGATTTACAATATTTATATAAGATACACCAAATTGAACAAGAAATCTAAATTATATATTAAGGGATTGGATTTAATTTTGAATCAATCATGTTTGTTTATTTGGTCTTCTATCATCAGAATTACCTAACAATTTTATGTGAATTTTTAATCCTTACAAATGTTATTTTTTACACATTGGAGCATATACTGATATCATTTAATATGAGGAGGCAAAAGTATTACCATTTAATATTTTCTATAATCAACTGAAATTCATTATCTGCTCAACAAAAATCTAAAAATAAAATATTATTTACATTATCAAAAATTTAGAGGTTCATTGCTTATGAATTAGTGTGTAATTAATAGCCAAAATTAACTTCCTGATAACAAACTATCATAGATAAAGTTATAAATCAAATGAGAATTACTTTGCTTAGACTTGACTTGATAAGCATAAAATTGGGCTTGAGCTTGGCTCATTAACTTCGGGAGTTGTGCTCCAACAGTAAGAGTTGAAAATTCTAACCGACTTACCACAAATGGTATTTGAGTTGTTTAACAACCCTAACTATATGTCAATTGCCAATCCATTGCTAACTTAATAAACATCAAATTTTGACAATGGACACATGTCTAACTACAAGGAACTTGTGGAAAAGTTGAAAAGGCAGAGAATACTGACGACCAAGAAATTTTTTTTTTTCCAAATGAACAAGATTTTAGCTTCTGGTCAATAGAAGAGGCATTTTAGAAGGATTACCTTATTTCCATATTGGAATCTCGTCCAAACACAATGGGAAGGGGACCTGCCCAAGTTGGTGCAACCGCAACAATGGCTGATGGCTTCACTAAACCCTTTTTTGCAGCTCTTATTGTTATCGTGGCAGCATGCCCACCCCCAACAATCACTAAGTTGTTCTCTGAATTAGAAACAATAAATATTACCGAGATATGGTGCCACAAAATTGAGCAAGAAAATGACAGCACAAGGAAACAACCTTCTAAAGCAGAAGCATGTTATCATTATGCCGGAAGTCTTCAGACTTGTATTGCTAAAAATAAGGCAAGAAATAATCAGAGTTTTTCATAATTATCTTTTGCCTTTTGGGGGAGCGGGTATGGGAGGTGGTGTATGAGTACCAGCATTGTAAGTAGAGGATGAACGAGCAAGACAGAGAGAGGGAGCAGTACATGCATAGTAATTGATTTATAAAAAGCTAAAATATGGATTTTAGTTTGTTTCTTCTGTACAACTTTATTGGTTTCTGGCCTACTGAAACTGATTTTGATGAGCACCTCCTAAGTTGTTTGAATTTTGATGGATTATGTGCACAGATACATTCACTATACAATACAGAGGTATGACGGTGTACATTAGACATCAAAACCTTCCCGAAGAGCACAATGTAGAAAGCTGCATATACAAGGCTATCATTTAGACCTCGTAGTGTGCTCTATGATTATGCTCTTGTATTGAAATATCTTTTCTTTTTCTAATTCTCCACATGTTGCAGAGTGAAGCTGTGAATAGCTCTTTTGCGTACCTTTCCTATTGTGACACCTAAATGTTCTGATTGCCCATTCAAACTGTCTCCCAATCTTTTTGGCATATAAAATATCCTTTCTTCTGAAGCACAAGCTTCCATATATTACACTCAAACAGCAGGTGTTTTATTGTCTTTTCTGCTGCTGTACAAAGTGATAAGCAGACAATCTTCAAGTGATATCCATCTACTGACTATTGATTTAGTGTTAATTCTGTCCTCAACAACTAACCATCCAATGCATGAGTTCTTAAGCTGTATTTGTTTTCCCTATCTGAGAAAGCACCAGCTTACCTTTTCTTGACGGTAAATAAGTAGATCATAACACATACATTGGCTAAAATCTGAAATTCCCAATACCTGATCCAATATTACGATCCATCAATTAATCCAATGCAACAGCTCTAAGCTTTATAACCTTATTTAGTAAGCCTTGACACAATAGTAAAAGTGTCATCGTGCAACCTGGCGGACACGAGTTTTAGTGCAAATGACATTTTGTATAATACAACATAAGACCGCACAAAATATGTCCAAAAGTTGTCAGGCCCTTCATCAGACCCGGCGCATAGTGGGAGCTTCATGTATCGGGCTGCTCTTTTAGTGGTCAGTACCAGTTCAATCTGTTCATATCCCAAATGTTTTGTTTACGAATAAATACCCCATGTACCCATTGTTGGGCAAAACACTTTTACTTAAAGTTGCACAACAAATATTTGACCTATACGATGGATTCACATAAGTTTTAGTAGTCAACAGAGTTCATTCAAGATAACAAGTATTCTTAATTACATCTCTTATGTGAGAGAACACCCTTTGATTCCAATGTAGACTTTATTTTAGCTTCCACTTGGTTATTAATGTCAAATTTAATATGGAGGTTTGCCTCATATGAAATGATTTGGGCTGTACCAAATGATTTTCCTCATACCCTTCTAAGGGATCAAGCCACTTAAAGTTCAAGGAGGATAAATTAGATATTTTGAGAATTTTATACACAATTTTCAGTGTTTGAGAAAATTCTGAAGAATTTAGTGTTTGAAGTTAAATTTAGTAACTTGAGGAAAATTTTCTACAAATTTAGGATTTATTGATTTCATTGATGGGAAGTGTTCCCATTTAATAATTTGTGTTTGTCTTTTCGGCTTCTTGTGTTTAGGGCCTTTAAGTTTGGGTTGGTTCTTTAATGTGACTGACCATGGCGAAATACTTAGGCCAAATTTGCACTAGCAAAAAATTTTAGTTTTGACTGCACCTAATTGCCAAATTTGTATTTGGGATAGACCTTGGATGTGACAGTACCTGATCAAATTAGGTTGCCTATATACTGCATTAGGATAAAGTATACATAGTTCCTTATTCAGGTGAGGCATGGACAAAGGGGGAGATTGATAATTTTCTCATCTAAGAACTTTGGGAAATTTTGGAAGTTGGAAATAAATCTGAAATTGAATTTGATTTTAATTTCAACGCAACAAATTTGGCTTTATTTAATGGTGAGGACCCATTAAAGATAGAACCAACATTTGAGGGAGCTTTGGTAATTTGTGAGAGGCTTGACATGTGAGGAATAAACTGATAATTTGCAAGAAGCTGGTATGTGAGGTTAATTTGGCAATTTGAGGTTATTTGGGCCAAAATTGTATCGGACAAAACTTTGTTAGGGCCATGAATTTTTCAGCCTAGTAAATCAGAGTTACCTGGTCCATGGCATGGTACATATAATCCAGTAAGAGATACACAAATGAGCATTATTTTTCATAAGATATTACAATTTAGAGCAATGATCATAATGCAGTATGCTGTATGGATGGAGCTTTGGAGACCACCAACAAACATGGCCAACAATACTTCAAATTTTTATAGCCATCTGTAGGAGACATCAGCTTCATCAACTCATATTGACGTCACCACTTTATTTGGTCAGTTTCATTGATTGGGCTGAATACAGTACAGACCTAAGCTTCTTTTGTGGCTTAAATTATATTCTAAACTATAACATGATGTGCAAGCCATGGGATTGTTGTTAGCCAATTCCTTAGAAAACTGTAAGAATGATCTCCCTCATTTCCTGGTTAGTATATTTGAAAGTTCTGATACCACTTTGATTCTTTTATCCTAATCCAATGCAATAAGCTTATCTTCCAGGATTTTCTCTCCTCAGTTTAAGCTCATCAGAAACAGTTTAAGGCTCTGTTAAAAAAACCTTTGCTTTGTTTTTATTCTCTTGACAGATGTATTGTTTCAATTAGTGACATAGGCAGCTTTCAGGTATCCATTTTTTGTGCTGGTGCTACTGGACAGCTCTCAAGGAATAATCTCTGACGGGGAAATGGTTGAAAGCCAATAAAAATCCTTTGATTCAGCTACTAAGGGGCCAATTGGTATCATTCCAAACACCATGCACAGCTGTAACCACCATCTGTGGTTCCAAACACATATTCCACACTTCATCGTTTTCCAGCTATCATCTTCTCTGATTTTTCTCCCTCTCTTTGATTCGCAGAGCTACTAACCAAAACCACACAAAAAAAAAGCAACAGACACAGTTGAGTACACAGCATCATCACCACTGTCACAGGTTGCGAATCTTTTCTCTTCCCTTGCAAGTCCTCTCTTTCTCTGGCATGGCACCACTGAGTTGGCAAGCCACCACTGCTGATAAAATTGTAGTGATAGCGCTTCCACAGCAGCGGCATTGATCTCATGATGTTAGGCTATAGACAGGGGTTATTGTTTCCCAATTACTGGTTTTCTGTTGACATGAACTTTGAAACCCAAAACACAGATAGACAGAGTCCATTCAACTATGCCCTCATTATCTCTGGTTAGAATTCTCTTATTTGAGCAAAGTGAGATTTCTAAGCTGCAGTTCTCTTCAAATTGGAATTTATTTTGAATCTGTTGTACAGGAGTCTTACCTCCCTCTAATTTTCTTTACCAATGAAGATATGAACAGGATTTGTGAACTTGCTGGAATATTTCAAGGCCTCTACCCATTTATCTACAGTGAATAACAGAGACATCACATTTTAAGGTGAGAATAACAGAGAACATCTTTGCTGAGAGCAACAGAGAAGCCAAGGTGACTAACATCAGTTTCTTCAGTGAGAAGACAGAAGAAAATAACAGTGGAAGAAAGCTTATGGCAGCCATTAGTTTTTAATTTGATTATACTGTCTAAACTTTTTTTTTTCCTTTTGTTCGGTTTTTTCTTCTTCCTCTTTTATAGTTGATCCCATGAGCTCCTTGCACAGTTTGCAAGATGTTCCATTGGAGAAAGACAAAAAAATTGTATTAAATGATGGCTGGCTCCTCCACCTGCTGCCATGAGAGAAGTTGAATCCATCAGGATTTGTGAATTGTATCGACTAAGGACAAAATTGTAGATCTGTGAAGATCGTGATCACTAAGGATTAGAGTTGATGAGTGCCTAAGGATCAAGGACAGTGAATCCTAAAGGATTTGATGAATACATGTACAAAGCTTATTCTTCCGGTAATCTTGACGCATAATTATTTTGGGCAGGAGACAGGACAAACATCACCATAACAATAGAAAATGTAAGATCATGCTTTCAGTGGGACCCAAATAAGAAAATTTGATAGACAGAATGAGTAAGACCCAGAAAAACTGAAAGAAAGAACTTCAGAGAACAGACATTCAGAGAACTTGGAGAAACAAATTCAGTAGAATGCATCTGTGGAAGACACATGGAAGACCACAAAATATGTGCTATTGGACCCGAAAAAATCCTCTTTCACAGCTGCTTTCTCTAGTCTCTTTCCTTCTTTCCTTCTTCAGTTCCCCCCTGTTTCCCCTCTACTTTTTCCCAGCTCTCTAACACCCAAGGTAGAACACCTTTTTTTAGTAATAGAGAAGTCTTGCCATTCTCAGTCAATTCGTCCTTCTATACAGAATTTTGCGTCAAAAAAATGATGTAAACATGTGAGAGCAACTACAGGAAGAATTGCTTCCCCTCACATGATGCATCAGGAAGATAAGTAGGGAGGCTAACTGCCCCCCCCCCCTGTTTTAAGCATTTTTTTGTTCCCCCATTTTCTATCTCTTTACTTTTCAGCATGGGTATTCCAAATAGTTATTCCTGCCTTGATGGAAAACCCATGCATCTAGCACCCATTTTTTATTCAACTTCTCAATTTTTTCTCATTTATGGAGATATGAACCCATAGAATATACAAGCAATACATTCAATTTAATAGTCCACGGCCACTGAGACTTTACCCTCCACATGTTTGCTAATAAAAACTTATATTGCCACATTCATTCAACGCAAGTCTTTTTCCTGTTCACAAGCCCATATGTCATGCTAACAACCGAGTAAGTCCAAACTTGGAGATCCTTCGTGCCAATTTCCTCTTCGTCTTTATCGCTAAAAACTTGTTTCTAAGCCACGTTTGCCTTAAAGTTCTCTATTCTGCAACCAGTCCAGAGAAGGCATCTCAATGTAGATTTAACTTTCTTGATCGCTTTTTAGGTAAAATGAAAATAGAGATCAGAAACACTGGCATTCTGAAAAGAACTGAATTCATCATTTGAGTATACCCCAGCTGACAGATTTTGTTAGCCCTAGCGGAAATTTGGGCTGTAATTCTATACATCAGAACATACCACAGCTTTAGGTCTCTTCACTGCAAATGGAACTCCAAAATATCAGACCAGAAGATCCCCATCCTCAAATCCCAGTTTCTCAATAATCTGCATTTTGACAGAAAAATGTTGAACACCAAACCAGAGCAACAGGGCCATAAAAATTTTGGCACTGTTCATTGGTAGAAATATGAGCTATTTTTAAGATGATACATTATTATATGCTACCTAGAGATATCGAGGGTGGTTAGTAGCCCTTTAAATTTCTATTTTTTCCAACATCCAAGACAAACATCAGTCCTGAAAATTCAACATCCTGTTTGGAATAATTTCCCAGTCACATGTTACCAGCTGGCATCCACTTCTTCCATTTCCATCCATATCAAGCAGCTCCTTCACATCACTACTGTAGTTGCAGTAAAAAAATAGATGCTAAATGCTTTCTTTTTCCAGCCTACGTGGAACAAATTGATCCTAATTTATAACCATACTTTCCTTAGCTTTTCTTTTCTCCGTAATTTCTCTTGGATAGCCATTCATTTTGTAAAAAAGTGCCTACGTATAAACCATGATCCCAAATAGCTGTGTTTCATCTCCTTTGAAGAAGTTTTCTTTCAAAATTCATATGCATCACAGAATTTTCCAACTCTATGCTATCACATGGTGGTAAAGGGTTCAAATTATGGAAATAGAAAAGGTAAGGTTATATATCTGACCCTTTTTAAACACTGTGACCTAGGAGCCCTGTGAACCGGCCGCACTTCTATACTATCCCTAAATCTATCATCAGCCATAGCAGGGGGGGCACCATGAGGTCTGTACATTTAATCTCTGATCCCCAACACCTTCCATTCCCAACAACAAACAGATCCATTATTTGCAGACCTAAATCTTGATTCCTCAGTACAATTAAGACCAGCCCCTCTCACCGATAAAGCCTCAACAAGTTGGTTAAGGCTGATACCCAAGACCAAGAAACTTTTCCCTCTTCCCCAACTCTGCATAACACAGAAAAATGCCCCACCCCCTCAAACTGTTTATTGATTCTGCACTGCACTTATCAGATTTGTAATGGCTGCTTTGTCACAAAAGCACACGTCTTTGATGGGTAAGCTCCTTTTTCTATTTTGTTTCCATATTTTTCCCTTGATCAGCTCAATCCTCCAGTAGTTGCCCAGTTAGGTTATCCCTGCTAAATAAAGAAAGTGAACTGTCCAGAGGTTCATTCTTGCTGCAATTTTCTCCTCCATTTAAATACATTTAGTCTTCAAGGCCATTGGCACTCCCACAATATCAGAATGGAAGATCCTCGACAGAAAATTGAACTTCCTGATAATTCAGCCTTTTCATTATCTTTTGCACCACTGAAATAAATGTTCATGTGTTAGCATCCAGGCCTCAGCAAAATAGCTTCACACCCCATTTTGATAGAACCCGTATCTCCTCAACTAAATAAAATTAAGTCATCAACAATGCTGTCATCAAAGATATTTTGTACTCCACATTCAATGTGAATGTCAAGTTCAGGATAGAATAATTTCTAAAAAACAGTGGTTCAGTTTTGAAGAACAACACAAGTAGAAACAACTTGGGTAGCAAGAGCGCACAACAATTGCAGCTGTATTTGGGGCTCCTTCCAGGGGAAAAAAAATGAGGAAATAATGTGGCTATAATCCCTACTGTTCACGCTGTATCCAGAAAAAACAGTGGGCTTCATTTTAAGTTGTGTTTCCAGAGCAATATGCCAGACAAAGCAACTAACAAATATTGAAGCAAAATGACATAAGACAAATCATGGAAGGAATCAGTGTAAATATTGAATTTATGGATTAAGGAACAATACGAACAGTAGAGGATTGAAGTTCAACTGTCAATATTAAGACATGACTTCATGTTTAAATATGGGTAGCTGGAAACATGAATCACCATCTACACTTAAGCATAATATTGAAGACACAAATAGAGGCAGGATACAACACTAAAACCGCCAACTATGTCAGGAATTTAATATTCATACTCTACAAGTAGTCTCATTCTACCAAAAATATGGGAAGAAAACAAGAAACGTAGCTCATTTTGCCAATTTTTTTGTTGATGGACTGAAATTGCAATGGTTATGTCATGTTTTCAGTACAAAACGGACTATATAAGGAGTACAAGTAGTACCTCTCATTATATTATGTGTTAACCGCTTCACAAATAGACAACGATATTTTAAACATTAAAAGAAGCACAAGTACCTAGAAAATTTAGACAATTTGTCTCACATGCATTTTCTCTCTTCGGAAATATGAAGAAATCCAAGGTTTCTTCCACAACATAAGCTTGTAAATAAAAAAAATGTTAACATTGACTGAAACACCAAATGCATCATACTAAAACAAAAAGGTGCGAGATGGCCATTTTGTGCACCTGAACAAGACACGGGGCTATTGGGTGAATTCACCAAGTCAACCAGGAATTTCTCCATAACATCTGCATTGTAATCCAACTGTGGTCTATCTGAATAACCCAGACCAGGCCAGTCAACAATAGTAGCCCGCCAATTGATGCTACCATCCCGCTGAATGAGGTCCTTGGCAACTGATCTCCACTCTTCTACAGTGCTGACATCAGAAATTGTAGGTATCATAAGGATATTTTTGCAAGGCTGAGGACCCTCCCTTACATGCTCTTCAAAAAAAATGTTGATAGGGTTATCTCTGAATCTCCACTCCCAATTATTGCACTGAAACATAATAGAAACAGTTGGAAAATAATTGTCATTTACATCACGCTCACACAAATCAGCTGCCAAGATCCTAAACACAACAATTTTGTAAGTGGGATATCAGGAATGAATTGAAAGGTGAACTTAGAACCATATCTGGCCAGACATTTTAAGTGGTCTCATCTCATGGTTCTTATCCTGCAATCTCAAGAAAACAATTTGAAGGTACAATCCAGGTATACAAAAAACCGAGGTGACTAGTAGAATTATTTGTTAACAGCCAGATAAAACATCCATATCCAGCAATTATGGTGGTACCAGATTATCAGTGGTTGCAATTTGCATGCGGATTGGTGGATTACTCACAGTTGGAGCTTCTGCACATGGGGCCATTTTTATGGTAAGGAACTGGATCCAGCAACTCGATACAACCATCTATTAGACCCTTAGGCATTGAAATGCAATCATATCATATCTCAACTAAGTATGCATAGGATTTCAGACTTTATGACTAATTATATTAAAAGAAAAATCAAAATAATTCACCAACGACCATTTTCTACACCCTTTGAAGCGCATCTTTCCCCACATTTCAATCATTTCGGCCATAGTTATTGGAACTGCATCAGGCTCGATGGTCAGACTGGTTAACTAGTGAACCAATGGCCTTGCTATTATTATTCTGTTATTGGACCAATTGCAATGGAGAACCAGCCACACCACAGAACAGGTAGAAAAAAAACTAAGACCATGAAAATTGGTCTGTTTTGAAACATCAAAATCATGTTTTTTGTGCCTATTTTTTTATGATTAATGCGTAAAATATAAAGGGTTCTTCCTTCCTTTTACACCTATTTTGATTAAGCTAGGGAGCATCGGCATTGTGTAATATTAATTGGTTTATGTTTTTTTTTTCTGAATTTTAAGACAATTACTTTTTTTGTTTACTTATGTTCAAACTAAAATAACCGGATAAAGCGGTTACATCTAATCATCCGAGGACGTTGGATATGGGATCATTGTGCAATGGGGCTGCTTTTTTTCTTACTACATACCCTATATTTCATTAAAATGTTTATTTATTATTTGACTGATCCGATCAATTGAACCACTTTTGAGTTCCTTGACCGGTTCTATCACTCGTCGCGATTTGTTTGGACTTTATTTCACTTTGCCGAAATTCAACCCAGTATATCTTTTGCTTTCACAGATTCATATACCCAAAAAGCCCAAAAATATCTATGATTACAAGCAAAACAGAACACGCCCAGAAACTGTCGCTTGGAAAAAATATTTAGGTCAGTAACAATAATTTCGCTATTCAAAGGAAATCAAAGCAATTAGGAAATTACCAAAATCAAAGGAATGAACTCCACTATTACCTTAATGGGAGTTGATGGTTTAACAGCCACCGAAAGATTGGAGAAATCAAGAGACGTTGAAGCCCTGATTCTCAGCGGCTTTTCAGAAAGAGCTGATGCTGTTACGGAAAAGGTCGATCGAGTCGACTTACAAGAAATAATAAGAGATGACATTGTTAAAGTAGATTTGTGAATCGTTGCTGAGAACTCCATGGCTGAAAAGGATTAAGGCTAATTCAGATAAACAAGTTGGTTTTACGAGAGTCGTTATAGAAAATAAATTTTTTCGTCTCCGAAAATTCTGAGAATATATGTTTTTTTGTTGTTTGTTTGGATGAAATCCTGAAGATTATAATTGTAAAAAATTATTTTAAAAAATAATGGAGATCTCCTTAGCA
>JAODPA010105727.1:0-20410 GCA_025585075.1 Nepenthes mirabilis
AAATATTGTCAGACGTGAATAGTGATGTTTGACTATATGTACGTTAAATATATTATCTTGTATATACTCTGAAAATTGTGTTGCATGTAATTGTGAAGGTATTTGTTATCCGGATGCTCTAAAGTTACATTTGCCTCGATGTGATAAAGATTTTCTAATTGTTCCAAAATATCATATTAAATTATGCATATGTTTAAAGCCATGTAAAGATTTAAGACTACAAGAAATGATTATCTGTATCTGTATATAAGATTATGTAATATATGTAAAGTATAAGAAGGGAATGCCACAATTTGATATGTTTATGAATTGTTTTCTTGGAGTGAGAACTTTGTGAAAGATGTTTGGTGGACTTTCTCTTAAAGAATAAGAAATCGTGAAACCTAAACCACAGATTTATATTTCAGATGGTAGTATCCCTTAACATGTCATAATTATTACGGTAAAAACTTAAGGATTATCCTGGCTGTGTATTGTAGTGGGTAATATTTTTTAACATACCTTAGGATATTACTGTGGAAGCACGATGACAGCCTTTGAGCCATGGCGGACATGGTGGCATATGTGATATGACCCCATATATTGGGTTAAAGGTATATCGCTCACCACGGGATGTTGAACGACATGGGTTGCGCCTTAGAATGTGTGAAAGCATATACATTCTTTTCCTCGTTCTATCACACCATTAGCTAGTAAGACTTACTGGTCATGGTCTACAAAGATAAAAAAAATTTATATATGTTATAGAATCCTAAGAGAAGAAAAATAAATATGAAAAGTTATTTATATTTTGGAAATGCATTTGTTCATGTTTCTTGTTATGCATCATATATCTTGCTCATATCCCTTTCTCTATTTCATTTTAAATATATTGTATATTATCCTTGATTATATTTTACTTGAGCATTTGGCTCACCATTATTATTTTTTCTTACCTTTAGATGAGTACGAGCTTACGACCAATAGGGCGGGGTAGAGGATTAGAAGTCGGCTAGGCACAAAGACTTGGAAGATCTTATTATGGACTTGTATTTCTAGTTTTGTATACATTATAATGGGTTTGTATATATTTTGGTTGGGCTTGTTAATGTATACTATAAATATGACTGATGATCTGATAGTATAGCCCGCTGTGCATAGTGTCTATTTATATTTTCGCAGGCTATTGTGGTCTGTATCAGGTACCTAGTGGCATCTCTCCATATTCGATATTGTGTTTGGATTCACAACGTTGGAGCCATGAATTTAATTGTGGCATTTGGATCCTTTGATGATTGTTGTGTTGTGTGATGATTGCGAGAACATTTTTATGGATTTTATGTGATGAACAGGAAAATTATATAGGTTTTTGTATAGTCTGACGGTCGTATTACAAACGAAACCTTACCGATTTTTAGTTTGGATATGGTTCGTCATAGTGGCAAAGCAATATGGGAAAAATTTCTCACAAATCAATGATAATACTCGGCCATACCCAAGAAACTCTGAACCTCTGTTGTCATTGTTGATTGACTCCAATTAATCACGGCTTTAATATTTTTAGGGTTTACCGAAACACCTCCATTAGAAATAACGTGACCAAAAAATACAACTTCTTCAAGCCAAAACGCAGGCTTCTTCATTTTCGCAAACAACTTATACTCCCTAAGAGTCTGGAGCACGGTTCTCAAATATATCTTGTGCTCTACATAACTCTTTTAATAAATCAGAATATTATCAATAAAATTACCATAAATTTATCCAAATATGGCTGAAAGACTCGATTCATTAAATCCATAAATGTAGCAGGAATAGTCCGGTAGGGTGTCTTTGAAATAGGTGCCGATTCTAGCACGAGATTAATCTCAAATTCTATCTCCTGGTGTGGTGGTAGAGCAAGCAACTTATCTGAAAATACATCCTCAAACTCACATACCACGGAATCTCCTTCGCCGACATATCATGGTTTTTCACTATGCTGGCATACGTCAAATAAGCTTCACACTCGCTTTCCAACAAATGCCGAGCATGCATAGCCAAAATAAAGCAAGACTCTTCCACCTACCGAATTCCTTGAATGTTAAAAGACTCATATTCCAGAATTGCGAAGTCTACTTTCTTATGAAAATAATCAATATTCGCATTATATCTTGACAATCAGTTCATACCTAGAATCACATCGAAATTATATATCTCCAACAAAATCAAATCAGCCAATGGAGATAACCCACTCACCTCAACAACACAACCTGGATATGAAATATTTGTAACAACAGTGGATCCCATTGGCATTAGAACAATCAAAGAATAATCAAGAATTACAAGAGAAAATGCAAGATGACAAGTAAATTAAGGGGAAACAAAAGAATGGGTGGATCCAAAATCAAAGAGTAAGAAATCTTTCTACCATGCTATCAGACGCCTTCACCTCACTTGCAGACACCGTAAATGCCTTGCCCGGTACAGTGGGCTTAGATACAAGGGTCTTCTTGTGATGGCGACAACTTTTGATCTTGTACCCTGATTAACCGCAATTAAAACATACTATCGTCAACTTGTGACAAGGTCTATCTCCATGCAGCTTCCCACAGTGTTGATAAGGACTTGTTAAAACTTGCCTGGTCGGTGTGGATTGACTAATCTTCTTCTCTGGATCAGATTGCCTCACCCTCTTTAGCGGTCTTCCTGTACCCGCACAAGAACTAGCATTCGAACCACCTCGACCAGACATCATTTTCTTAAAGGACTCCTCATTCGGAAGTTTTTTTTTTTTATGGATTAGGGCACAATCAAACACCTTACCGTAAGTCGTTAACTTCAAAATTGCAAACTGCTTGTGAATATCGGCTATTAAACCTTGAAGAAATTTCCTCGCTTTTTTTCCTCATCCTCCACCATATATGGAGCATACCGGGACAACTCCGTGAACTTCGCAACATATTCAACACCGTCCGATTTTCTTATCTCAGTCGAATATCCTCCTCTTTTTGTTCGCAAAGGCTGGAAGGAAAATATTTTCCCATGAACACCGCTTCAAACATGGCCGAAGTAATTTCATTTTTGGGCACTCTCATGGCCCTTTTCTTCATTTCCCACTAGTGATGTGCTTCACCCTTCAGACGATAAGTCGCAAAAAATACTCTGTCCTCTTCGGGATATTGGATGACTACAATACAGTTGTTGGAACCATGTATCAGCCTTTACTGGGTCTAGCTCACCCATAAATTCTAGGACTTTCTCCTAAACAAACCGATTATAAGCGGATGCTCCAGGATTGACAGGAGTTTGGACTGGAGCCAGAACTAAAACTGGAGCTAGGTTTCACTGCCCCATAGATTCTATAATATTTGCCATCCTTCCAAGCAAATTCATATACTCTGTCTCTCGATCTCGTGATTGGCCTCTTCCATGTGTAGTCCTTTGTCTAGGTGGAACTGTTAGCTACTAATATCCTTTTGAAATAAAAACAAAGCAAGTTAAATGACACTTCGGACATTAACTAGAACACTCAATCTATGCGATCAAATATAACTATCAATCCTAACTTAGTTCTAACCTAAATTATTTAAACTAAGATGACTAGAATTATCCGGTCTAACTTAGCCATTCTATGCCTTCATCTACTTATTCCATCTATCTTATCCTATCCTACTCTAACCTAGGCTTTCGCATATGATTCAAATTAAACCTAAAGCATCTCCTTCTCTGATACCAATTGTGACAGACCATAACCCAGAATCCGGCAAGGAGCCACCTGAAATATGTTTGTCAGACGGGATCCAAAATACCACAATAATACAGGTGTGGCTCCAATGTCATATCTTCGGATACAACGTTGGGACATAGAGATGCCATTAGGTATCTAAAATTAAACCATAATAATTTGCGGAAGCATATAAAATCATTGATACACAGTAGAAAGTAAACTCATTTGAATATCATCAATATAAACAAGATACATTGACATATCCATCCTACAAGTACACAAGTCCTCCATACATATGTACAAAATTATAAAATCCAAGTTTGCAAAATTATCTTCCAAATCCTTGGCCTAGCTAACTGAAACCTCTACTCCACCTCATCAGGTATTAGCTCATGCTCATCTGAAGGCAAGAAAAATAGTAAGTGAGTCAGCTGAATGCTTAGCAAGGTACAATATAATCAAAGACAGTAAGCAATATACTCAAAATAATTCAAAGGAATGGAATAGGTACATAATACAGATGCATAAACATTAAACATGATCAAATGTATTTTCGGAACATATTTAATTTTTCACATTTTATATCTGATTCCTTTAGATTTTAAAATATATAGAACTTTCTTTATCTTTGTAGACCAGGCCTAGTAGGTCTTACCAGCTAATAGAGTAGCCAAACGAGAAAAAGAATGTGTATACTTCTACACATTCTAATGTACTATCCACGTAATTCAACACCCCATGGCAAGTGGTGTACCTTTAACTCGATATACGATGCCATGAATTTATGCCACCATAGCATCTCCCGTGGCCCAGGAGCATTCTTTGGCCTATCACTATAATAACTTAAGGCATATCAAAAAATATCACCCTCTAAAATATAATTTTCTTGGTCTAATTTTTCTAATTACTTATTCTTAAGAAAAATTCTACCTTAATTCTTAATACATAGTTCTCACTCTCTGGAGAACGAATTATTAAACTTAACAAATTGTGGAGTTTCCTTCTTATTCTTTGTATAATTTTATATTTATTTGGTACAGATATAGATTTTCATTTTCCTATGAACATAAGTCTTCACATAACTTCAAATACATGCACAAATTAATATAAAGTTTAGAAAAAATTAGTAAATTCTTACCACGTTGAGCCAAACAAAACTTTATAACTTTTGGATAACAAATCCCTTCACAAAAGGTATCCAACGTAATTTTTAGAATATAAAAAAATAACATATACAAAATACATATGAATAAACACCAAATAATCATGATAATCATATTCACAAAGTTAGGGTTCTAATTTTCTAAAAAAAAATCTGCATAAATCCCAAAATAATCGGGCAAAATAGTTGGGCACGGGATTAGTGTTTCCATGAAACACAATACCTCACAAAACCTCCAAATCAATCACAAAATCAACTTATATGCATGCTTAAGATATAGGTATTTTAAAATATATACTTAGATGGGCATTTTAATAAAAATATCCCAAAAAAATGGAACAAAAAGAGCAACCATAGAAAGAAAAGTATATGGGTGCACTTGTCTCGATCCGATTTACAGTTTCTTTAACTAGCTCTAACCTGAAAACGGACTTGAAGGCCTCAATCTCCTCTTCTCTCTCCTCTCCTTCACGTTCTCTCTCTCTCCTCTCTCTCTTTTCTTCCAAAAAATGACCAAAAAGATAACTGCGCGGGTATATATATACTCTAACTAGCGCTTGAGTGCCAGTCGGACGCTACTCAGTCGCCACAGTCGTGGAAAATCATGCCTCGAGTGCGGATTGGGCGTACCTTGGGTGCGACATTCTGCTAAATGCACCCTGGGTGGGCTTCGGACGTCACTCAGGTGCCAGGTATCCCTTTCCCAATTTTGCTTATAAAATTAATTTTTCACATACTTTAAGCCTAAATTTGGTTATATTTACTTAATTACTCCAAATTATTATATTTTAAAAAATGGTACCTTGCAATTATTGTATGTTTGTGATTTTTATTAAAGGTTTTGAAGTTTTGATTTGGTTTTACTAAGCATTTGAAGCTTTTGTTTGATTTCTACAAAATAAGCAAATATTTGAAGTATTATGTTGATATACATGAATATTTGTATAATAAAAGTCATGAAAATGTACATTTAGCCTTGCATGTGGTAATCTACGTGTGTGCTTTAGGTTGAACTCTATTTTATTATTTGTTTCAATATTTGTACCTTTTCATAGGAAAGTTTTTTATTTGTACTTCTCATGAGTAAAATGTTTATACTTTTCTGATAAAGAAAAATATATATATATATATAATCTCTTCTCAAAAAACATTTCTCTTTCTTATTCCTGCTTGATGGATAAAGCTTGATTATGCACTTCACTATAAGTCCACAACCGTCGAGGCACGGACTATTTCCTAATTAAATCTTGTAGCCCTTACAAAAACCTCTATGGTCTTTGAGCCTCATCCATCACCACTTGTGGAGCAAGGTGGGATAACACAGTAAACTTGGTGTTGTGTTTGTCAATTGTTTAACTTTCTTGCCTCAAACCGTTGAACATGTCTACCTTAATCTCCCAAATATTTGAAGGGAAAATTTTCTCCATATAAGCTTCTAAGAACATATGCCAGGATATTTATTCATTGTTTACAACCAAGGTTTACTATTAAGTAGCCCACCATCTATCTACCTTTCTGTCAAACTTGTAGGCCGCAAAGTTTATTTTATCCTCCTTGGGGCAATTAATCACATCAAACACCTTTTTCAATCGGTGGATCTAATTTTCTACCTTAATGGGATCAGATTCTTCCAAAAACTTTGGGACACGCTTATTTATGAATCAATCAAGGGGCAACATGCCATGCTATTGGTCATCCATCCTCATTGCAGCCAAGTCTTGATCTTATCACTAGATCATTGTATACATAATATTGCTCACACATCCCATCATTGCCAAGAAGTCATCCTCCCAACTCAAACCCGATCCTCTACTCCCAATTCCTATGTTTCCTACCATATTGATACCTATCATGTAAAAATATCCAAATGTTTACTTCCTTGAAATCAACCTGGACAATTTTCTTTCCGACTTTTCTCTGATATCATTCCTATCATGAATTCGAACTAAAAATAGGTAATAAATAATGATAATAATGAAATCTATAAATTATTTTCTTATGATAAAAAATAACACACCCAAATACACCATCTAACACAGGGTCAAACCTGATAATAGTCATGACAATGATCAGAGGACCACTTTAAACTATCTGTCTGGACTCCGTAACACTGACAATAACCTCCTACAAAAACTATAATGAAAAATGATAATTCAACACCACAACGTCACCTCATCGATCCTGCATAAGTCATATAATACCGCAATTCCAAGATGGAAGAAATCTAAAACAAGCCTCCATCATAATACAATACATTGTCTACAATATAAACATTGTCTCTACAAATAATTGAAATATAAGTATAGATTCAAATATGACACTAAATCCAATGTAACATAAATGAAATCTCCTGACATACTCATCCAAGCTCCATGCAAGTAATCCATAACCTTCTAATTTGAAAGCGGTTATAAATAGCAAAACCATGAGCTTGAAACTCAAAAAGTCTATATATATAATCGTAAATGCAGGTCTATAAATCAAAACAAAGAAGCTGAAAATAATAGAACATGTGCAAAATTTCATGTATCAAATATTCTAAGCAATCAAAGGTCCAAATACCAATTGTTCAATTATAATTTCGAACACAAAATTTATAATTTAAATACAAATATCAAATAGTTTGAATGTACAAATCATTCAAAAGTTTGATGTCATAAATCTGAATGCTCAAAGTTCAAAGTTTAGTCCAAATCTAGATAACTCTAAATAACGATTAAAACCTTCAAGCTTCAAATATCAAATAACCAATATCAAATTTAATACAAGTACAAATCTTAAAACACTAAAACATGCTAAATTCAGAGAACCTATAACTAAAAGACTAATTTTGATAAAGAATTACACATACTCTTATTAACCTTAGGATATATCACTACTATTTAAACTCATAGGTGAGCCATCTACATATTCTTTCTAGTAGACGGGGTTAAATATTACTTTATTTTACAACCCATAGATAATAGATACAATCTTTGAATCTGTCTAAGTGGGGGAGAGTTGTAAGGTTTTGCTTTCTAAAATACCGTAGTTATGAGTAATTAAAATAATATAATCAAAATTAGGTTTAATGTATGCGGAAATTCAAGTTTTGGAAGCAAAATAGTTTGAGAGTGGAGGATGCCCGTTGGGCACCGGAGGTGATGCTGGAGCACCCATTCTAGGGTAGTGGCACCTGCTAGCCGCTCGAGCACTAGCAGGAAGTGTCAAATCTAGCATATGTACGCCTGAAACGCGCTGGCAATGCACTTGAGCATCCGTTTCAGTGCTTCCATGCTTGATACTTGCCCAATTGGCGCTCGAGCACCAGTCTATTTATTTAAGCATGCGCTAGCCTTCTTTTCGTCATTTTTCACCAGATTTGAGAGAGAGGAGAGAAAGAGAACATGAAGGAGAAGAGAGAGAAGGAGGAGATCGAGGCATCGAGTCCATTTTCGGTTTAGAGTTAATTGAAAAAGTTGTAGATCCGGTCGATGCAAGTACACCTATATGCTTTTCTTTCTCCTATTGCTCTTTTCGTTCCGTTTTCTCTAGGTATTTTCATTCAAATAACCATTTAAGGTTATATTTTATAAAACTCATGTCTTGAGCATACTTATTTATTAATTTGGTATCCGATTTGGTAGTTTTATATGGTATTGTGTTTGTGAAAATCCTAACCCCACGCCCCATTATTTTTATCTATTTATTTTGAGATTTTTGCTTGATTTGGCCTTAGAAAATTGGAACCATAGTTTATGAACGTGATTATTTGGTATTTGTTCAGGTGTATTATGTATATATTATTTTGTATGTGCTGGAAATTATGATGGAAGCTTTTGTGAAGGGATTTATTATCCGGAAGCTACAAAGTTTTATTTGGCTCAATGTGGTAAGGATTTTCTAGTTTTTTCCAAGTTTTATGTTAATTTGTTCATGTCTTGGAATTCATGGTAAGACTTAAGTTTCAAAATAAATGACAATTTATATCTGTATCCAAGAAATATAAATATTATACAAAGTATATGAGGAAAACTCCACAATTTGTTATGTTTGATGAACCATTTTCCTAGGAGTGAGAACTTTGTGTAAGAATATGGTAGACCTTCCCTTAAGAATAAATAATCATGAAACTTGCCAAGTACACCTATATGCTTTTCTTTCTCCTGTTGCTCTTTTCGTTCCGTTCTCTCTGGGTATTTTCATTTAAATAACCATTTAAGCTTATATTTTATAAAACTCATGTATTGAGCATACTTATTTATTGATTTGATATCCGATTTGGTAGTTTTATATGGTATTGTCTTTGTGAAAATCCTAACCCCACGCCCCATTATTTTTATCTATTTATTTTGAGATTTTTGCTTGATTTGGCCTTAGAAAATTGGAACCATAGTTTATGAATGTGATTATTTGGTATTTGTTTAGGTGTATTATGTATATATTATTTTGTATGTGCTGGAAATTATGATGGAAGCTTTTGTGAAGGGATTTATTATCCGGAAGCTACAAAGTTTTATTTGGCTCAATGTAGTAAGGATTTTCTAGTTTTTCCCAAGTTTCATGTTAATTTGTTCATGTCTTGGAACTCATGGTAAGACTTAAGTTTCAAAATAAATGACAATTTATATCTGTATCCAAGAAATATAAATATTATACAAAGTATATGAGGGAAACTCAACAATTTGTTATGTTTAATGAACCATTTTACTAGGATTGAGAACTTTGTGTAAGAATATGGTAGACCTTCCCTTAAGAATAAATAATCATGAAACTTGACCAAGGATTTATATTTCAAAGGTTAGTATTTACTAACATGCTTTAAGATATTATAGTGATAGATCGAGAAATGCTCCTGGGCCACGAGAGATGCTATGGCGGTATAAGTGTCATCTGACCTCGTATATTAGGTGAAAGGTATACCATTCACTATGGGATGTTAAAGTTGAGGTATCGTGAGTAATCCCTTAGAATGTATGGATGCATACGCATTTTGTTCCTCGTTTGACTACTCCGTTAGTTGGTAAGGTCTTTAGCTCTAGTCTCTAAATAATGAATGAATTTCTACATGTTATATAACTTAAAGGAATCAAAAATAAAATATAAAAAAAATATGTTCTAAAAAATGTATTGAATTTGTTCCTCGTATATGCTCTAGTCTCTTCCCTTCTCTTATTTTATTTTAGGTATATTGCTTATTGTCCTTAATTATATTGTACCTTACTGAGCATTCGACTCACTCCTTACTATTTTCTTGCCTTCAGATAAATACGAGCTTATGCCTGATGAGGTGAAGTAGAGATTTCAACTGGCTAGGCTAAGGACTTAGAACATTATTCTATAAACTCAGATTTTATAATTTTGTACTTATGTATGGAGGGCTTTTGTACATTTTGATGGATATGTATCTGTTATACTGATGATATACAAGATAGTTTAGTTCTGTTGTGTATGGATGACTCTGTATTTATTTTGTAGGTCATTTTGGTTTGTTTAGGTACTTAGCGGCATCTCTTATGAGCCAACATTGTATCCGGAGATATAACGTTGGAGCCATGCAATATCCTGTGTGTTTATTGTTGTGATATGTATATATTTGTGCAAGTGAATTGTACAGGTTTATAATTAGTTTGATGATCATTCTGTAAGCAGAACTTTGCCGATTTTCAGTTAGAATATGGGCAGTCACAACTTGATATCAAAGAATGAGATACCTTAAGTTTGATCTGGATTTTATCCAAAAATCTAGAATAGGATAGGCTAGACTGCATAAGTAGATGTAGGCATAGGATGATTAAGTTAGACTGGATAGTTCTAATTACCCTAATTTAAATGACTTAGATTAGAACTAGGTTAGGATTGATAGTTATGTTTAATTGCATCAATTGTAATGTATTAGTTAGTGTTCGATATGTGAGCTAACCCACATCATTCTTATTTCAGAAAGGATATTAACAGCTGATGATGGCACCTAGATGAAGGACGACACGTGGAGGTGGTCAACCGCGAGATCAAGAGGCGAAGTACCTGAATTTGTTGGATAAGATGGCGGATGTCACAGAGAACATGGGACAGAGGAGTCTTGCTCCAGTACACATTCCAGCTTTAGTCTAAGCTCTTGCCAATCCTTGAGCCTCAGCTTACGATTGATTTGTCCAAGAGAGAGTTCTAGACCTAATTAAAGCTGATATGTGATTTCAACGATTGAAGAAAGTGTTCGCCATCATCCATTGTCCCAAGGAGGACAGAGTGCTATTTATGACATACTGATTGGAAAGCGAAGCGCACCATTGGTAGAAAATGAAGAAGAGAGCCATGGGTGTGCCGAAAAATGAAATCACCTGGACCATGTTTGAAGAAGTGTTCATAGAGAAGTACTTTTCGTCTATCCTCCATGAAAAGATGGAGGAGGAGTTCATCCGCTTGAGGCAAGGCAACCAAACGGTAGCTAAGTACAATGCGAAGTTCACCAAGCTATCCTGGTATACGTCTTATATGGTGGAAGATGAAGAAAGAAAGGCGAGGAAATTGTTCAAGGACAAAGAGACGACATTCGTAAGCAGTTGGCGACTTTGAAGTTGTCAAATTATGGTGAGGTGTTGAATCGTGCTTTGATCCATGAGAAGAAACTTGAGAAAGAAGAATTCTTTAAAAAGAGAATGTCAAGTAGAAGTGGCGTTGGTGCAAGCTATAGTGTGGGTTCAGGAAGACCACCTAAGAGGATGAAGCAAGTAGATCAAGGAAAGAAGACCAGTCCATCTACATCAGCTAAGCAAGCTCCAGCTAGTTCTTACCGGCATTGTGAAAAGTTTCATGGTAATAGACCTTGTTATAAGGCGGTAGGTGTGTGTTTCAATTGTGGGCAATTGGGGCATAAGATCAAGGATTGTCCCCATCAGAAGAAAGTTCTTGTCTTTCAGCCTGTTGTTCAAGGGAAGGCATTCGTAGTGATTGCAAGTGAGGCAAAAGCATTTGATAGCATAGTAGAAGGTATTCTTATCATTTGTGGCACCTCTGATACTGTACTTTTTAATTATGGATCTACCCATTCTTTCGTTTCTCCTCGATTGCTTGTAATTGTGACGGAACGGATTATTTTTCTCCAATAACCTCCGTTAATAAATAGATAATTATTATCCAAAATAATATAATATAAACATCTGTAGAAAAATTGGGTAGAATTTTCTCTAAAAGTGGGCAAAAACCAATCCAAACAACCTGAAATTTACACAACTTGGACAAGCACATAGAGGAAAGACTTCAAAAGATATTCACAACACAACACAGGATCATTCAAACGCCATATATAAATCCATGGCTCCAACATAACATATTCTATCTACTATTTCGAGTTCGAACGAGAAATACCATCTAGAACCTGTACAAATTCATAACAAAATAGCGGAAGCAAAACTAGATCCATAAGGTAATCCTGCGGAAGCAAAACAAAGCATCCCAACATAGAATATAATATGCTATGACTATAAATACATAATTTCCATCCACAAAATTAGTTATTTATATTCACTACTATCGAACTTTAAAAGTTCTTCAAGAAACTTCAAGACTCCTCCAAGCTTCTTTAATTAGGTCCTTTCTTACTCTTACTCGTCCGGCACCAACTCTACTGACTCATCTGAAAGGAGACAAAAACAAATAGAGTGAGTCAAAACCCAACAAGGTACCATAAAAATATGCATGTATAGTAGAGGAAAAGAACATGGTTCAATTAAAAAGTAGGAACATAGGGAAGATATGAGAAAAACATGAAACAATATGGAAACATGAATTTGGAAACCAAAATATTATTCTTGTTTCTTTAATCCTTTCTTATCTTAGTCATAAAATGTGTCGAAAATTGTGAATCAAATCGAACTTTGCTTATTCTTTAAATTGCTTCTAATTTCTGAAGGGACTCGAGCTAGTAGACCCTACTAGTCGATGGAGCAAATAATTAGAGATAGATTGTATTCACTGCATACAATTAAAGGCTAGAATCAGAACAGTAACATTCCTTTTAACGGAATGATTTATAATATTACTTATCGAAGGAAGGTCAGACTTAGAATTCTACCCTCCAGTGTTAACACCCCGAGGAAAGGCAAACCATATATCACTCTATGAACAGAGTTATCTCCGATCACCACTATAACGTTCTAAGACATGCCAGAGAATCCTACGGACTGAATAACAGTCCTAGGTTCGATTTCTTACTAATTTGTTGAACTGAAGATATCCTTATTCTCATTTCTTAGTTCTTATCTCATCTGTCTCAAAGGCTATTCAAATTCATACAATCAAACCTTTAGATAGTTTCAGAAATTTTTAATAATTTAACAGTATAGTTACATGCCAAATTTTCAGGTAAAAAATCGTCTGATAAGCTTTAACAAATCACCAAATAATATTAATATCTCAAGATTCAAGATTTTTAAACGTCAAATCCCTAATTTTTGTTCTAGGGTTTCATATAAATCTTCGGGACAAAAATCGAGCCTAAATCTTGAGCTAAATCACAAAATCAAGTCATAAATCATAATACATATACATAAACATGAAATTTAATCGAAAAGTCGTGAGAAACATACGACATTCGTAACAAATCTTCGGGAATGATGGTTTTAGAATATAAATATCAAAGTCGAGATATTTAAAAGTGGTAAAAATAGAAAACAAGGTTCGAGGTACACTTGTCTGAGCCCGATCTACTATTTTCCTTACTCTGATCAAATCGAAATTGACGAAGAATCCCTCCCATTTCCTTTTCTCTTTTTTCCTCCTTCATTGTTCTTCGTTCGTGCCCTGGTTCTTTCTCCTCTCTCATTTTATAAACAAAATAAAATCAGGTCGGTGGAATAAAATCGTGCCCACACTCGAGTGCTTATCGAGGGCGCGACGAGCGCAAGGCTGGAACAATTGGCGCCACCTAGGTGGCTCGAGCGAATGGCTTATTTGAGCCTGATCTACTGTTTTCCTTACTCTGATCAGATCGAAATTGACGAAGAATCCCTCCCATTTCCTTTTCTCATCTTTCCTCCTTCATTGTTCTTCGTTCGTGCCCTGGTTCTATCTCCTCTCTCATTTTATAAACAAAACAAAATCAGGTTGGTGGAATAAAATCGTGCCCGCGCTCAAGCGCCTATCGAGCACGCAGCGAGCGCAAGTCTGGAACAATCGGCGCCACCTAGGTGGCTCGAGCGAACGGCTTGTCTAAGCCCGATCTACTATTTTCTTTACTCTGATCAGATCGAAATTGATGAAGAATCCCTCCCATTTCCTTTTCTCCTCTTTCCTCCTTCACTGTTCTTCGTTCGTGCCCTGGTTCTATCTCCTCTCTCATTTTATAAACAAAACAAAATCAGGTCGGTGGAATAAAATCGCGCCTGCGTTCAAGTGCCTATCGAGCGCGCGGCGAGCGCAAGTCTGGAACAATCGGGGCTACCTAGGTGGCTCGAGTGAACGGTGAGCCTGGACCATTCTGTTTTCAAAGCCTCCTTTGCACTTGAGCGAGCGGCATGCGTGGGCTTTTTTGAAGCAATCTGTTTTTTGCGCCCTCTGCTGGGCTCGAGCCTGCATCGTGCCCATCCATATAGTTTTGCTGCATTAAGTTATTTTCCCAATTTTTTAAATTTTATTTATCCCAAACTTAATTAAACCAATTTAATTATTAGAATTTACTATGTTTTGGAAACTCAAACCTCACAATTCTCTCCCACATATAGAAATTTCATCATCAAAATTTAACAAACCTCGAAATTTTTTAATCGAATGAAACCTTTCTAATGTTCCCTAGTCATTTCCTCAATTAAATGATTTTCCTAGGAAACCTTAAGCATTCAAATTGCCTTGATTTTTAGTACCTGATTTGTTTTATAAATTTCTAAATTCACTAAATTCGAAGGCAAACCCAAATTTATTAACTACTTTTCCAACCTAGTTCAAAACCTTAAACGGGGCAAAAATTTCTTACTTCAATTTATGTTAAGCCTCGAAAATGATTAGTCCTTCCGATCCTCAAATTTAACCTTAAAATACAAGGGTTTACCATGTTTTCATTGCGCAACTTTGATTGATTAACTACGAATCACCCAATTGTAATTTGTTACCATATCTAATTTAATTTGACACCTATAATTTTCTGATCAAGTTTGACTAAGATTTCGGCATAAACCTTAAATCGCAGTCAAACCTCAAATCGAAAATACTTTATATTCTCATTAATTCGTTGGTATGTCGATAGCCCGACATTTCTTAAAATACAAAATCCATATTGACAAGAATGGGCAATTTATGAGCAAATTAATAATACTTATATATCCTTGAAATACATGGCTATTCCCTCCTGGCCTCTTCAATCATATCTTGAGACCTATAGAAGTTGTGAGCCTACACACATTTCTGCTATTTTATCTAATCATTTATATTGTGGATCCCAAATCTTCTTACAACTGATATCCATTGGCTCATACAGGGCACCTAAATTATACGGAAACCATAATTAAAACAAATCCTGAGATAGCCAGACCATGAAGACAATTCCTACAAATCTTTAAATTACAGCTAGACTAGAAATTACAATAATAATAGTTACCCAAAAATTTGATATGGCTTCAAGTTATCACCCCAAAGATCCAACATAGCTTTAGGTCATTATCCAAAAATCTCAAAACCCAAATACTTAGAAACCTCAAGATCTTGTTGGCATACCGATGAGGTAACTGATTCAATCTGAACACGTTATCCACAATCACGATGAGTGGGTCATCCTAATCGTCCTGAAACAAACCGTAAGGACTTCTCATTTTATAATTTTATAGCCCTAATACTTCGAATACAACATCTTATTATCCAAGTATCTGAGCCTACTCGCGATTTACCTTTCACATTTCCTATGGAACATTGAAGGCATATTAATTCTAAAGACTTCCAACATCAATTGCCAATACTGACGTCTGCTTCCCTTGAAGACATCAGGGTTCATCTTCACAATCCTTAAATAAATCTATCCACTCGCAATATCAAAGGATCTTCTTTCCTTATGACATAATTATTCTAGCCCTTACAATTCATTAGACGAAAGCTATCTCCAAGGCAAAACCCATAAGTTCTCAAGTGGAAACTTTCGATATCAATTATTGATCATAATACTCACTTTTCTTAAAAGATATTGAGATCCACCTTTACCATCTTCAACTTATCACCTGCACTAACGTATACTCATTTCTTCTTCATGATGCAACTCCTTAAACCTTTGGAACTATTGGACAATAACGATCCCCCATAAGTAACACCTATAAATCCTCAAGGTAAGGACCTCGCCGACTAACCCCAACTATGGGCAAAACAATTTCAAACCATAAGCTTCTCACCCACTTTGCTCGTGGGTAGTCACCTATCACAATGCAAGAATTACATAATTCTAGCCTTTCTCCAAAGTACTACATTCTATTATAACTCACCAGAACCATCAGGGGTCAATCCCAAACAAAAGGGTCAATAAATTTTTCTAAATTCCTCGAAGGTTACCTTCACAAGTCCCCTTTTTATAAACACTAATCGCTCCTAAGCCAAACGTCTCACGGTTCCACAATCCTCAGGAAATTTTTATCGGATTGTTTATTATCTTCTGTTAAACCCAAAAGACCATACACCTACACAACAGGTTTTCCCAATCAGCCACTGCTTTAGTCCCACAAATTCAAAATCATGCTACCGACGATACCACATTTTTCGTAGGGTACTTCCACAAATCAAACTTGCATTCCTTTCTCGATTGGACATTTAGTTAATAGCCATTCACAATTTGTAAGGTTCACAAAAGAATACATAGGCACAACCACGAAATAATCTAGAATTTTCAGGGTGGACATGATATAACAAGCAAATCATGGGGGAATAATAGAATACACAAATCCTAAATCAAATAAAATAGAAATCAGATCTCCACGAATAGAAGAAATACCTTCATCTACATTTGAGGGTGCCTCAGAGTCCTGAATTGTCGCCGTAAGTGTTTTAGCTGAAGTAGTAGGCTTCTTAGTTTTCAGTTTCTTGGGTAGAGGATAATCCTTGATTTGATGGCCTTACTAACCACAATTAAAATAGGCCCCCAACTTTCTAAAACAAGTTTACCCCGAATGCTTCTTTTCACAATGAAATACAGCTAGCGACTGATGCTTGGGAACCCGATACTGACCGAATTTCGATACTACCTTTCCCTTTATCTGTTACTTTCACATTCTTAGAAGGTCTTGAGGGTCCTAAACCTGATCCCATACTAAAATTCATTTGGCTAGCTGCCCTCTTAATAAAAGATTTCTAAGTCTTGAATTCCTCTTCAATTTTCAGAGCCTTATCTAGAACGTCAGCATAAATTTGAAGTTCTTGTGTCACCAGCTGACTCCTGATCTCATCCCTCAGTCCTTGTTGGAATTTCTTGGCTTTCCTCAATTCATCTTCTATAATGTATGGCGCATATCGTGATAATTCAACAAACCTTGCATCATATTCTGCTATAGTGCGGCGTTCTTGCCCAAGCCGCATAAACGCTTCTTCCTTCGAATCTTAGAGGCTAAAAGGAAAGAATTGTTCTAAGAAAGCCTCCTCAAACATTTCCTAAGAGATTTCCTCATTGGGTAAACCAAACGCCCCTTTCTTCATTGACCACCAATTATTAGCTTCTCCCTCTAACTTATAAGTCGCAAAAGCAACCCTTTCCTAAACAGAAAATTGAGTGACCATAAATATTTTCTTTAGCCTCCGAAGCTAAATATCTGCTTTTACTGGATCTAGTTCTCCTAAAAATTTAGACACCTTTTCCGCCGAAAGCTTCTCATATGCCATTAGGGTAGGATTCATTGGGGCCGGCTCTAGTGTAAGAACCAGAGTCATATGATGTTGCTCCATCGATTCTAGTATATTAGTCATCCTCCCTAGCAAATTTAAATATTCAGCCTCTTGACCCTGGGGAGTACTAGCATCTCTACAAGTAGTCCTTCTTCCTCTTCTACTATCCATGATATTTCCTATAACCATAAGCATCACAACATTTATTATCCTCATATAATCAAGTTAGGGGGAGGGGTTAAAATCAATTGATGTACTTCATGATAAAAATCCTAAGGCCAAAACCTAAACATTCCATCTAATCCTAACCATCATTATCTTACCTCAACTTAGAACAGATCAACCTAAACCTTAAGCCCAAATCGATTAGCCTAGGCTTAAAATCAATATCAATCAACTTAAACACTACATCCCAACTTAATTCTAATCTAGCTTATATAAACTAGAATACTTATGACTATCCAATCTAATTTAATCAACGTACACCTTCATCTTCTTATTCAATCAATCTTAATTGATCCTAAACTTTCGCATACAGTGCAAATCAAACCTAAAGTATCTTTTTTATCTGATACTAACTTTGACGAAATGGATTATTTTTCTCAGATAACATCCGTCAATAAACAGATAACTAATGTCCAAAATAATATAATATAAATATTTATAGAAAAATCAAACAGAATTTCTTCTAAAACTAAACAAAAACCAATATAAACAACCTAAAATTTACACAACTTGGACAAGCACAAAGAGAAAAGACTTCAATAGATATTCACAATACAACACAGGATCATTCATACACCATATATAAATCCATGGCTCCAACACAACACATCCTATCTACTGGTGACGGAACGGATCCTTATCCTTTAAAGACCTTTCATCAATAAACAAGCAAAACTGATATTCATAAAATTTATAAATTTACAACTGGACTGAAATCAAAATTTACAACCTACTTAAATGACCTACATCAAACACACAGCTAAGCAAATATCACAATTTATCCTACAATACGCATACATTGGACCCAAAACTGTCATATCATCCATGGCTCCAATATAGTACCCCTAACTATTATATTGAATTTAAGAGAGATGTCATATAGGACCAAAACAAATCACAATATCAAAACAATGCGGAAGCAACTATATGTCCAATGTTTATTGCAATACAAAATTACTACGTTATCAGAATATACAAACTTTATTCAAAACTAATCATTTATATCCAAAATTCTTCAAGGTCTCCATACTCTTCAAGAATCTCCAAGCCCATTGAAATGTTCTTTCTTCTAGCTTAGCCCTATTTTCAAACCTTATCAGACTTTAGCGTATCTGGAGGGAAAAAACAGAAGAGCCGAAGCTCAGCAGTGTACCATAAAAACATGCAAATATAAATAGTTCTATATAAACATATTGTAACAGAAGAATATTTAGGCAAATATCAAGAAAATATAACAAAATGAATAAAGACAAACATTAATTTGTCATAAAAGCATACTAGAAGTCTTAACCTGCACTCAAACCTACTTATTCTCAAATCTCATTAGCTTTATTAACCAAAGAAGAATATTTATACGAATATCAAAAATAAATAACAGAACAAATAACATATAACAAAATGAATACAGAAAGATGTTAATTTGTCCTAAAAGTAAATCAAATGTCTTAAACCAAGTTCAAACTATACTTATTTTTAAAATCTAACTTTATTAACCAAAGAGGCCCAAATTAGTAGACCCTACTAGTTGAGGGAGCGAATAATTAAGGATAGATTATATTCACTCTACACAATCAAAAGCTTGAACTAAAATATCCCCTTTGATGGGATTTATGTTCTAAAATACCGTCCTACGGTATGTTTAATTTTTGAACTGAATGTATCCTCCACATTTAACACCCCGAGGAAAGGTAGACCACGTATCACTCCGTAGATAGAGTTATCCTCGATTACTACTATAACGTTCTAGGGCATGTTGGAGAACCTTACCTGACTAATTAATAGTCTTAGGGCTAATTTCTTATTAACTTAACTGAAAACACATAACTGAAATGCTTTTTTGAAATTCCTTAACTAAAATGCTCAACTGAGACATTTAACTGAAATACTTACAAAGACACTAAACTGAAATACTTAGTTGAAATACTGAACTGAAATACTTATCTAAAGGGATTCTTGCTTATATTTTCTTAGTCAAATTTTTCTCATATCGAAAAACCAAATTCAAACTTATATATTCAGCCCTTTAGATAAGTTCAAAGCAGCTTCCAAAATTTGAATATACAATTCCATATAGAATTTTCAAATACAATTCATCAGCTAAACTTTATCAAAACACCAATTTAGCACTTGTATCTCGAAATCTCAAATTTCCAAGCTAAAAGTCCCAAATTTGGTTCTAGGGTTTTTATACGAAATTTTCGAATGAAATTGTACATAAATCTTGAACCTAAATCTCAATTCAAAGCCTTAAATCATAATACATATACAAAATTATGCATTCGAATCGAAATCTCCAAATTTTTAAGCTAAGGTTTCGCACAAATTTTTCGGACACAAATTGGACACCAAACGTATGTTTATTCATGAAATTAATGTCATAATTCAAAATACATAAACAAAATCATGCATTTAGAACCTAAAACCCCAAATTTCGTGTTAGGGTGGTTTCAAGCCCATGGTTTGGATGCAAAATGAACGCAGAATGCATCTCAAACGATAAAATCAGAGTTATA
>JAODPA010105738.1:0-20409 GCA_025585075.1 Nepenthes mirabilis
TATATGTATACCTTTTTATCAAAATATATTTTAATACGATATACGTACGATAATTTGACGAAGATTATATATGGTGGAATATGATCGTTCCGTCACAATGGGCACCAACCATAAGGTCCAAGAAATGCCACATCGACTCTAATTTTATAAATACCCCTTCGCCTCTACGGTAAGGAAACAAAACAAGTTTTACTCTCGAACTCCCTTGAAGGATCAAAAGGTCTTCTCTCTCTCTCTCTCTCAAGCCACTCAGCCTGCGAGTACCTCTCTCACTTTCTCAGAGCCACTCTTCATCGAGCACATCTCTCTCTCTAAGCTGCTCTCCAACCAAACACACAATCGAAGCTCAATTCTATATCTAAAAGTCGCTCCCCATTGAGCACATCATTCGAAGCCTAACCATCCAATACACGCTTAATCCCCCCACCTTCGTGTATCCACGCATTTTTTTATATCCTTCTTCTTTCTTTTTCTTATAAAAAGATTTCTACTTTGAACATCGAAGAATATACCAAGGAGTAAATCCCGTCATTTTTTAACCTTTTATTTATTTATTATGGTGTATAGGATTCAAATTATCAAGAATAGAGACCGGACCCATTTCAACTGGACCCGCCGAGAGCGATCAAACGACTTCCTAATCTATATAATAATTTGAATTCAATGACGGATCAACATACAACTCATCTATAATCAACTTTTTCTATATATATTATTTGTCTATATTAAAACTCACAAATTGTAAATTAATATTGTTGGGTTCGATATGAAGGCCCAAGGAGACTCCAAGCCCAATCCACGGAGCAACGACCCACGCGGCAGATCCAGTCCAACACCCTAGAGTGGCCTACGTGGCAGCCCACGCTCGTAGCCAATGGATATCGTTTGCAGCCCATTAGACCAAGGGGAAAAAGTCAGCGCCGCCAGCCGTGACTTACATCGCTGCCTACAGTTCCCCAACCAATCCCAATGCAATAGGTAGACCAAGCGTGGCCTGCGACGCCCGACAGTCTGCTTGCCACCGCAAGGAAACGACTGACACATCGGTGATTACCGTTAATGGCCAGCGGCCAACGAATCACAATAGTGGGGATTATCATGCCAAGGACCCCGATCAGGGGAGCCATAAATTTCCTCCTTGCTTACAGAAAGAGAGAGGGGGGAGATCAATCGATCAATTAACTTTGCAGAGAACGAGAGATTGATATCAAGACATACGCTCTTGCATGCGCAAGCTCTCACAAACATAACCAGCTACCGCTTTTCTCTAACCTAATATAGGCCATGACAGTCAGACACCCGCTGCGGCGCATTTCGGGAGCTAGGCCTCCCGTCACTCGCTCATCAATCTCCCATTCTTGTATTCACGCACTCCCTACGCATTCACAGCATACTCCTGCATACCTTTAAGCGTGCGCTCCCCCTTTCCATTCATTGTGGAAGGTCTGATAACTTGAGTGTCGAAGTGTTTTTGATGGGAGAAATCCCACCGGGCCTCTGACGTAATATTTGTTAGTTGTGTTGTGCAGGTCCCAAGATTACAGAGACGGAGACCGGACCTGCTCGAGATCATCTCAGGACGACGAGGAATCTGAAGGCTCTCTGATCCATACAACAACCGAGGACCCAGGATGCAACATTGGCGCCGTCCGTGGGATCGAGAGAAAAATCCTAGCGTCTCTCTCTCACATTCAATCCTTTACAACAAGATAGTCAACACAATGGCACAAGTGAGTGCGCCAGCAAGAGACGCAGTCGTCCGCAGCAACGACCCCTAGTGGGTGGCCGCACAGACATCCGTCGAGAGCCGGACATCCACCGCCTAGCAGCAGACATGGGCAACATGAAGTTGATGATCTAGGTCCTCTACAACCGAATGAGCATACCATAGATGGGGGTTGCTCCTCCAGCGTCACAGGCGTCGTCCTCCAAGTGAGGAAGGCATTGTGTAGGAGCCCCCAGGGGAAGATCAAAATAGCCTGACAACGCTGCAGCCCAAGCGGTCATCGGCAGCAGGGCCCAATCTGTGGCTATAAGCCACCCCAGCCGGGATGAGTGGGAGGAAAGCCCAAAGCGGCGTAACCACTGTAATTGCAGGATCTCCGGAGCAATACGCCAAGGACTTGCGAAAAATCCTAGCCGTACCTAATATTGACGTCTCAAACCAGGAAGTGCTGCGAATCGATGAGGATGACAACTGAATGACCCCATATTAAAAGTACTTAATGGACGAAACGTTGCTCAAAAATGCCGACGAAACCAAACGGATCAAGAGGACGATAGGCTGGTACACGGTATACAGCCGAGGATATTTCACTCCTTACCTGAAATGCCTGACCCCTGAGGAGGCTATGTACGCCCTAAGCGAAGTCTACCTCAGCGTATGCGGCTCACACAACGAAGGGAAGAACATCGCATTCAAGATCATGCGGTAGGGTCTCTTCTGGCCCACGATGAAGCAGGACGCTTTGGAATTCGTGGAGAAATGTGGAAACTGTGTGGTCCACAGATCCATGATGCACCTCCCATATATGGAGCTGCACAGCCTTCAGTCCCCGTGGCCGTTCGCCCAGTTGGGGCTCGATATCCTTGGACCACTACCTCTGGCTTCTGGACAAAGGAAATTCCTCATTGTAGCCATCATCTACTTCACCAAATGGGTAAAAGCAGTCCCCTGGCTCGAATCACTGAACAGAACGCTATGGAGTTCCTCCGTCAGAATATCGTCTGTCGATTTGGGATTCTCAAGGTGATAGTGACCGACAACAGAATCCAATTCACCGACAAGCAGTTCACTAAATATTACGCGAGCCTACGCATCAAGATAATATATACGTCTGTGCATACCCCCAGGAAAACGGGCAAGTTGAAGTCACCAACCGCACACTGCTGCACGGATTGAAGACCAAGCTAGAAGATGCAGGGGGCTCGTGGGTCGATGAGTTACCCTCCGTACTCTGGTCGTATCGAACAATCCCGCGGGAACCAATGAGAAATACGCCCTTTAGCCTTTGCTACGAGGCTGAAGCCGTGGCCCCCGTTGAGGTGGGACTACCTTACCTGCGAGTCAAATGCTTTGATCCGACCACGAACGCCCAGAAACTCCGAGAATGCCTTGACCTATTACCAGAAGTTCGAGACATTGCTCGCCTGAGGACTGCAGCCTACCAGCAGCGCATCGCGCGATACTACAACAGTCGGCTGAAGGCACACCCACTTGAGGTTGGAGATCTGGTCCTTCGGAGTATAAACGTCGCAGGAAAGGCTGCGAGCAAGAACAAACTCTCCACCTGCTGGGAAGGCCCGTTCCTCATCTCCGTGATCCTCCAAAACGGAGCGTACAAGCTACGCACCCAAAACAGTAAGCTAGTCCCACGGACCTGGAACGTCGCCAACCTCAGGAAATACTGTCAATAGGACAACGTTGGCCCAGGTATGGCATACACACACGCCCTATGAGGAATGCTTGTACATGTATTGTGCTTTTATTTAATAAAATTTATTGTTCCTGTTAGTTTGTGTTTTCATTCATGTGAATGCTTGCATGTATATCTTTCCAAAAAGCAAGACAACATAGACTGCCTCTAAGTCGGGGGGACTATTGTCCGTCCATAAAATGAATCATTGGCTCCGCGCCAGGCGGCCCGAAAGCGGCCGTCCTAGGATCTCAACTCCGCGCCAAACTACCCGGAAGCGACCACCTCATAATCTTGACCCCGCGTCGAATGGCCCAAGCGGCCCCATATACTCTAGCTTTGCGCCAAATGGCCCGAAAGCAGCCACCTCAAAATCTCGACCCCGTGTCAAATGGCCCAAGCGGCTCCATACACTTTGGATCTGTGCCAAACGGCCCGAAAGCGGCCACCTTAGGATCTCGACTCCGCACCTTGGCTCCGCGCCAAATGGCCCAAAAGAAGCCATGCGCAGACTTTGACTCCGCATCAAAAGGACCCCAAGTGGTCCGCGAAATTGGCCTCACGCCAACGACCCAGGCGGTCAAAACATCAGGCTGGGGGCTTTTGAAGTTCTCAACTTACGGCCAACAAAACCTTAGGGGGCAAGAATTGCAGGCGTGCGGCGAACTTTTCCCGAAGAAGAAAGCACTTTCAGTCTACAATGGTCATTGGCTAGGACCGAGCACTGGATGCAACGATCCCCTGAGCAAGGGCCGAGTGCCAAATGCACGAACCGCGTGCGAAATGGCCTAGTTAGCGTAGCTCAACGGGACTTGCGACGACATCCATTCTACTGAATCAAGCTTCCCATTAAACGTGTGAGATGCAATGACATCCTTTGACGAAGGATGAGTACAGCATAAGAAGGCACCGGATTGGGACTTGGAGGCTTTACAAGCAGAAGAAGGCACAAGAAGGACGAGTATAGCACAATAGTATTACAAGCTTAGACGAAAAACACGAGATATCATCTCTAAAATCATACTTGGAGGTGTAGGTGCAAAAAAGGGGTGCTATTTCTCATTCATATATACAAGACGATGACAAGTGGTACAAAAAGAAAAGAATGAGATAAAAAGCAATGTATACAAGAAGAACCACCACTAAAAGTCTGATGGGCCTGCCCCCTTAAGAAAGTTCCTCAGGCGAGACCTATCGCAGACCCCAGAGTTGCCCGGATGGAAGACGCATTCTAGAATGTCGGGGACCACGAGTGAGGCGATCCTGCAACACAAGTGGATGCTTTCCCAGAATCTGGTTTCCATGACGAGATTTACTTCGGAGGGAGAAAGCCGCACCATCAGGTCTTGGGACAAGCGGGAATTATCATCCTCAAAGTGGTGACCATCTTCTTTAGCCGCTCGATTTCCTGCCTCAGAAGCGCGACCTCTTGCATCTGATGGCCATTGTCCGTTTTCACGCGCCTGATTTCTTGTTGCATCAGCCTGTTCTCCCCCTGGAGGGAGGCAACCCTAGTCCTCATGAGCTCGGCAATCTCCTGCCCACGATGGAAACTCCTGTGCAGTTGAGCAGTCAGCTCGTCGAAAGACCCAGCCTTCCTTGAGACCTATGTGGGAAAGAGAAGATTAGAAACTCCCAGAATCTCGAACTGCAGATGAATACTCGACTCAAGACAATTATACCTGAGCAGAACACACATTCGGATGATCGACTCCTTCTCCTGGCGCCAGCGGGCAAGGGGGCTTCGCGCGTCCAACCGTAGCCTCCCCAGAACTGAGATGGCCTGGAGTATCAGATAATATGGGGACGCTTTGGGGCTCCGCCTCCCGAGCCTTCCCAACAGCGACAATCTCCATAGTCACATTAGTCTTTGGCGGACTGGCCTCTTGCCCGATTTCAGCCTCCAACTCATCAGGAAAAGACGCGTCGCCCTCTGCGGTGGGCACCCCTTCAACGGTCATCTCCGGTGGCTTTAGATCGAACAGAACCACGGGAGACTCTCCTCCAGAATGGAACTCCTCCGTAGGAACACCGTACTCAGCCAGTGCCACGTCAGGAATCGATACGGACCCAACGACTCCCTCTCGTGACTCGATGTCCTACGTTGCCTTCAAGACTGGACTCCGGGACCATACGGTGGACCCTGCGGCCAATCACTCTGATCTTCGGGTGGAAGTGCCTCTGGCCTCCCTCAGCCTCTTCAGCAGGGCCTCAAGATCCTCCTCATCCGAGGACGACTCTAGCAGAGAGCAGCTCTTCTGAGCGTCCTCTCCCAAAGACCCGCAAATCACAATGCCTGTGGGCTTCTTCTTCAGAGAGCCCGCCGCGGCCTAGCAAGATGCTGGACCCCACTTGGAGGCAGCAAGGGCGTCAAACGTCAGGTAGTATCCCTGAGTAGAGAACGTCTTCATCTGGGAACTGATGGCTGCAACCAGTCTCGCCGTTTCCCTGACCTCCTCGTCGGACACCTCCTTACGAAAGTGCAGCGAGATTGGACCCCATTCTCGCAAAAGCTTTGAATCTAACGACTCCTGCAGGAACAAGAAACAATTCTTCCAATTTTTCCCTGAATTGGGGTTAGTCCCCCGGAATTGAAAGCCGGCTCTCGGAGACATGGAGATCCAACTATCGGTCTTCGAGAAGCAAAATATTACCTTCGTTGTAGTCGCATCAAAGGATACATAATGCAGACAGACAAAGACGCACAACAAAACCAAGTAGCGGAGAGCGTTCAGGTGAAGTCTCGCCACCGGGACGCCCAAGGTTTCGACGAGGGCAGTCAGCTCGCACAGCATGGGGTAACAGAGCCCCCCTTTTAGATGGTGCTCGTAAACGGTAACGAAGTCCTCTGGAGGGGGTGGGCCCTACCGTCCAAGCCAAGAGCACGGTATGACATGTCAAAAGGAATGCTGTAATCGACCATTAGGGCAGTGATGGTTCTCATGGTCAGAACGGAACCTGTATTATCTACCCTATGAGTACCAGATCTGGGAACTAGCGAAGAGGAAGGGAATTCTTTCTTCTTAACCATCTCGCTCGCTGGGGAATGAGTTACAATCTTAAGCAGGGAAAGGACTTCGCAGAGACACCGTATATATGGGCAACAAGGTGCCAACGTGCAGGAAACCCAGGCGACGTCCTTACCCATAAATCAAGCCACATGCCCGTCTCATAAGAACTCCATGATTCCCCAAGAGTCAGGCAATCATGGCCCCTCGTCAGACCAGCAATTAGTATCTCTACAGCCGCCTGATAAGATCTCGATTGTCACATCCGTATTTAATGTGAGGATCCTGATCATCAGGAGCGACGGTAGCTAAGTAAAAGAAAAAAAAATAAGAGAGAAACATGCAAGTATGAGCAAACAGCACAAGTAATAAGTTTATTATGCATTTCACTAATGGACTTTTTTACAGATTAAGGCGATCGACGGCCACAGATTACAACTGATTGTCCTCACAAGATCCTGGAGAGTCCGGAGCAGTGAATTCCCTCAGATGGGAGTGGGTTCGGATGCCTGTGTTTCGAGAGTCCAGGATGCCGATGCGAAAGTCCGACTCCTCTAGCTTGGCTAGCCTACGGCTGAGATAGATGTTGTCCTGAAACCTCCTTTCTAGTGCAGGAGCCACTTCCTCCGACCTGAGCCTCAACCTCAGCTCAGCCTCCAACCGCGCGAGCTCCTTTCCAGAGTGCACCCGGAAACGATCGAACTCCTTCTGGAAAGCCAAGATACCGCCTTGAGCCTGCATGTTGGCATCAGCAAGCCTGGATGCTTGTGCCTCCAATTCGTACCACACTCCCTTAAATTGCGCGGCTGGAGCCCTCACCTGCTCAACCCCCCAGACCAAAGCCTGCACTCGGGTCTCACAGCCCTCAACGGCTAGGGCTACCTGCTGGAACGCAGGACCCCTCCTCCTGGGCCTCAGGCCCCGCGAGGATGTGGACGTGCCCTCCCTCTCAAAGTACGGTGGGGCCCGCAAAAACCTTACCGGTTCGATAACGGTGGTCTCTGAACTGCCACCTCCTGTGGCCGCAGCAGCAGGTGCGACATCATCATGAATCCATGAAGCAGGCACATCTCCCACAGACTCTCCGGGAGAAGACTCAAACCCCGACGAAGATGACGATCGCTCCATAAGGAAGCATAAAAACCAAAATATACAGCGAAAACTAATCCTTCGTTCATCAATATTAAATATCATTAATCACCACCAAACATATCTTATATAGTTTACAAAAAGGTAGAACAAAATCCCTGTTTCGTACATATAATCAGCTAAGTCCAAGTCCCAAGCCCTGCACGCGATATCAGTGGCCTATTACGCTTGTATGACCTACTCAGTCTCGTCGGGTATCAGTGCGTTCTCATCTGAAAGAGATATAGTAAGAGTAAGTGTACAACTCAACAAATGAAATCATACATCACTAACTACAAATAGATAAAAGTGAAAGTAATAACTGGAAGGAAAAGACATAATCTCAATAACGTCTGGGATTATCGAGTTCACATGTTTACACCGATTACGTATTATTCATTTTCATCATTTGCATTGCTCTTTGTGGATTAGGGTCAGCAGGCCTTACTAATAAAAGGTGCGGGAGGACGAGAAATGGATCATGAACCCCCATGATCTAAGGTCATATGATATATTCAATGTCCAACATCGTTCTGCCATCATAGGCATCATTTGGCTAATCTAGGCCCATCACCACATAGCGTAACGATGTCACACACTACCCTTCCCTCCCGCGGTCCAAAGGCAATTCTCGTCCTTCCACAATAATATCTTAAAGCTCAACAAGAGTATCACCTGCTTCCATAAGCAGGCAAAATACTTAGCCAAAGTAATCATTGAGTCTCCACTATGATACTCACGTCAGGCCCAAGAATATTACCCACTGTAACATAGTCCATGGCCCTAATTTCATTATTCCACATTCCATTTGATTATGTGAGGAAAAGTCTACCATAACTCATATTATCTCCATCCGAGAGAATCAAACGTCCATGCATACTCATTGTGGACTTTCCTCCAATTACATGTCCGATCACCTTTACGATTACGTTCTTTTCTTTGGACTTAAGTCTCTCTTAAGTCTATTCAAATGTACATATATCATAATGTATAGGAAGAATAATAATTTCTTATCACATCACGCAAATTCTCACTTTAGGTCTTCCAGAACGCATTTCTTTGTAAACGGAGTATAAATACATATTTTCAGAACTTACAATTACACATAAGCAATTAGTCATAATTCACATGACAATTTATCACGAGGGAAGCATGCAAAAATTATATTTCTTTTCAGGTGAACAGTGTCAGGGCCATTTTAGAGTATTTGGACGCCACTAACGGGTCAATTCTTGTGAGATAGGACGTCCGGTCGATATATATGCATATTTAGGACGTGGTGATTCACATTTTGGAGTCAATTAACATAATATATGAAAAAAACGAAAAAACCCCAATTTCACGTAGGTTAGGGTTTGGTGAAATCCCACCGAACAAATCGAAGAGCCAATCGGATAATAAACTATATAATTCTTGGTCTCAAGGCACAGGTAATATATTTTCCATGATTTAGGTGGGTACTGAGACAAAAATACCCGATAATAAACAAAAAAATATCGAAAGAGAAAAGTTAGTGAGTATGAAAACACTTACCTCAACACGTACTACCACTTTTATAACTAGCTCTTGGACGAATTTTGACTCCACAGTATCGATTTCCTCATTTCTCTCTCTAGAATCGGTGTTCTCTCTCTCTAGAAGGGTTTTGAAGCGTGGAAAAATGAGAAAACGCGAAATAGGTCGCGTCTTTATAAACGCCGAGCACTTGAATGCCAGGCAAGAGGGCAGCGAGCGCGGTCTCATTGCCGAGCCATGCTCGAGCGCGCCGAGGCGCACAGCGAGCACTACGCTCAAACCCAGGCTTGAGCACACAGCAGGTGCAACTCTGCTGGCAGTGCTTCAACAGCCTACAGCTCGAATTTTTTTCCCAATTTTACTTTCGATACATATACTTTCATGTTCAATAGATCTAGTATTAATTATTATTGTATTGATTACTTCATATTTATTATGTCTTTACACCCGAAACCTCACAGTCGCGGACGAGCTCAATGCTAACCGCAGGGCAGAACCAACACCCGGCCTAGGAGCCTCCGGTCAAAACGCCGAAAAAGAACCTACTCTTCCCCCCGTCGGAGCTCCACTTTCTATGTCCTCCACAGCCGGTGCGTGGTTCTAGTGAAGTGGAGAACATGTGCGATGCGCTACACGGAAGGCAAAAAGCCCCGCGATAGCTTCGCAAGGATCCTCCTGCACACCACGAACCACTGCAGTCTGGGAGGAGGCATGTGACAACAGCAAAGTGGTCGAACCACCCTCATCAGCATGAGGAATCGCCGAGGAAGGGGTATGAGTCCAGTCTTTAGCGGAAGCTCCGAATCTTCAGCTAGTCCATCTGATTCCTTCACGAACTCCCGCCGGAAGCGGGTCACACCAAGGTCTTCGCATTGCTCCAACAAAAAATCAGCCAAGGGATGAGCCATGCCAGTTAAGGGTACCCCCTATTTATAGACAAGTTGGCGCACTGCCGCAAGTTAATTAAGCGCGCACCCCAACGATCGTTTTTCACAAAGAAGGGAAAGCGTCTGACCCAAGGCAACCTCAGGCATGCGAATCCTTCCTTTCCGAGCAACGAACCGTCACAGCGCCATAAAAGCCTGCACCATCGCCTAGGAAAGGAACCAAGTCGGAAGACGACAAACACTAGCGCATCTCGAGGGAAACCGAACAACCGAACCCAGAAGGGCATGCCAAGCTGCGACCACAGGTCGGCCCAGGCATGATGGGCTAGTGTTGGGTCCAATATGAAGGCCCAAGGAGAGTTCAAGCCCAATCCATGGAGCAACGGCCCACGCGGAAGATCTAATCCAACGCCCCAGAGTGGCCTACGTGGCAGCCCGCGCTCGCAGCTAATGGATATCATCTACAGCCCATTAATGCGGCTGACGAGCAACAGAGGAAGCGCAAAGGAAGCGAGCCAATGGGAAAAAAGCCAGCGTTGCCAACCATGACTCACACCGCTGCCTGCAGTTCCCCAACCAATCCAGCGTAAGAGGTAGACCAAGCGTGGCTTGCAATGTCCGGCGGTCTACCTGCCACCACAAGGAGACAACTGACATACCAGCGATTACCGTTAACGATCAGCGGCCAACGAATCCCTGCAGGGGGGACTCTCGCGCCAAGGACCCCGACCAGGGAAGCCATAAATTCCCTCCTCGCTTACAGAAGAGGGAGGGGGGAGATCAATCGATCAATTCACTTTGAAGAGAACGAGAGTCTGGTATCGAGACATACGCTCCTGCATGCGCAAGCTCTCATAAACATAGCTAGCTACCGCTTTTCTCCAACCTAATTGGGCTATTACAGTCAGCCATCCACTGCTGTGTATTCCGGAAGCCATGTCTCCCATCACCCGCTCACCAATCTCCCATTCCTGTATTCACGCACTCCCTACACCTTCCCAGCATACTCCCGCGCATCTCTAAGCATGCGCTCCCCATTTCTATTTATTGCAGAATATTTGCTGATTTGAACGTCGGAGTGTTTTTGATGAAAAAAATTCCGTCAGACCTCTAACCTCCTATTTGTTAGTTGTGTTGTGCAGGTTTCAACTTTACAAAGACAGAGACCGGACCCGTTCGAGATCCCCTCAAAATGATGAGGAATCCAAAAGCTCCCTAATCCGTACAACAATTAAGGACTCGGGACGCAATAAATATACATTAATAATAGACAATAATTATATTACATTTTAGACATAAAATAAAATATATGGAAATGATACTAAAATGTTGAAGTAGCAAACAATGACCAGGTGAACGGTGAAACTTCTCTGAAACGACGCCGCCTCGAAACGTGGATCCCAAGTAACACAGGCATTATAAATCAACAAATGGTGACGCATCATTTTATTCGTCGCTCATGTCAAATCGTTGGTATTAAACTCATCGTTTCTCCTTTCGAGGGGGAAAGCAACCAGATTCCGGCGACAATGGATCCTCACTCCATGCTTCTCGGACCACCGGAGATATACAATCCAAGCGCCGAATCCTCCGCCGCTCAATCCCAGCAACGGCAGATTTCCGGGGAATCCTTCATGGACCTTATGGTCGCCAACTTCAACAGAGCCCAGGTTAATGCCTCAGTACCACCAATAATGGGCTTCACCGAAAACAGCTCCGCCACCTATCTTGCCACAGGTAATCCCTGCCTCGATTTCTTCTTTCACGTCGTACCTGACACACCGGCGGACACGCTGACCAACCGCCTCCAGCAAGCCTGGGACCACAATCCCTTGACCACTCTCAAGCTGATTTGCAATTTGAGAGGCGTTCGCGGCACTGGAAAGTCCGACAAGGAGGGATATTATACAGCGGCGTATTGGCTCCACAAACATCATCCCAAAACCCTCGCCTGTAATGTACGCTCCTTGGCCGAGTTTGGCTATTTTAAGGACTTGCCGGAGATTCTATACCGGCTTCTAGAAGGTTCCGACGCCCGGCAGAAATTGAAGACAGAGTGGCTGCAGACAAAAGGCGTGAAAACGAAAAGCAGGACAGTTCCTTCTTTTCGCTCCGGTGGTGTTAGAAAACCGAACCGGAAGGCAAACCGGAGAGTGAAGAAGCCTGCTTCGACGAGGGAGAGTAGAATCATGGCGGAAAAGGTCAGAGCGGAGGGGGAGAAGGAAAAGGCAAGGAAACTGAGGCATCAGAAACACATGGCGATGGCAAAGAAAGCAATAGATCGATTCGCACGCGATCCTGATTATAAATTTATCCACGAGAGAATATCGGATCTCTTCGCTGACTATTTGAAATCCGATCTCCAATCTCTGAATTCCGGAGAACTCAACAAGATCAGTCTCGCTTCGAAATGGTGTCCGTCGCTTGATTCTTCGTTCGATCGATCAACGCTCCTCTGCGAACGCATTGCGAGGAAAATTTTCCCGCAAGAATTATATCCAGAATACGAAGGGATCGAAGAAGCTCATTACGCGTACAGAGTTCGTGATCGGTTGCGGAAAGAAGTCCTTGTCCCTCTCCGTCGAGCGCTAGAGTTGCCGGAGGTGTACATCGGAGCAAACCAATGGAACTCGTTGCCGTACAACCGAGTCGCCTCGGTCGCCATGAGAACTTACAAACAACTATTCTTAAAGCACGACAAGGAGCGGTTCACAGACTACCTGGAGAGAGTGAAAGAGGGAAAGGCGAAGATTGCCGCCGGCGGTCTGCTTCCTCACGAGATCATCGCAGCGCTGGACAACAGCGACGGCGACGAAGTGGCAGAGTTGCAGTGGAAGAGGATGGTGGGCGATCTCGCTCAGATGGGAAACTTGAAGAACTGTATTGCAATCTGCGATGTCTCTGGAAGTATGTCCGGAATTCCGATGGAAGTCTCGGTAGCTCTCGGAGTTTTGGTGTCAGAACTCAGTGATGACCCATGGAAGGGCAAACTGATCACCTTCAGCAGTAATCCGCAGCTCCACCTGGTTGAAGGCGACAATCTGCGATCGAAGACTGACTCTGTGAGGCAGATGGATTGGGGAATGAACACCAATTTCCAAAAGGTGTTTGATCTGATTCTTCAAGTGGCAGTGGAAGGAAATCTGAAGGAGGATCGGATGATAAAGAGAGTGTTCGTGTTCAGCGACATGGAGTTCGATGAGGCATCTTCGAATAGGTGGGAGACGGACTATATGGTGATACAGAGGAAGTTCACAGAGAAAGGGTACGGAAACGTGGTTCCAGAGATCGTGTTTTGGAATCTGAGAAACTCGAGAGCCACCCCGGTGCCGGGGACCCAGAAAGGGGTGGCGTTGGTGAGTGGATTTTCGAAAAATTTGCTGAAACTTTTCTTGGAAGAAGGGGGTATTTTGAACCCAGAGGCTACCATGGAGGCTGCCATTGCTGGTGCAGAGTATCAGGACCTCGTTGTTCTGGACTGAGTTAGAGGTTTTGAATCACCGTCATTCTTCCACTAAAAGAAAGAACAAAAAGAATTTCCTCCACTGTTAATCTTGATTCAATAATGGGCCAGCAGATTTTCATGAAAAGTATTTCAATGCTCTTCTTTCTTTCAATCAACTTTCGCTTTGACTCCCAAGTTGCTCTATCTTCTACCTGCCTGGCCTATATTTCTTCAGACATCCTTCTGCATTACTGGCTGGCGTGCCTGGTGTTCAAAGTGAAAATGACAGCAACTGAAATCGCATTACAGTAAACCAATAATATGGTAAATTAGTGGTAGGGCTAGAATCCTAGCATGAAATGCCTAACCCATAACATTTTTTACTGGTATTCTTCTTAGGATTCAGCAATGCACTGCTTTGCAGGGTTTCATACAAGCCATACTAGTTAAAAAAACCTGTATTGAATTCAAAACGGATGATTCATTGTGTAAACAGGACCTTCTTTTTTAAATGATTCGTAGCCAGAATGGCTTGGGTTTTCAATCCAGGGACTCCAAACAGAACAATCACTAATTAATCTTCATCGAAATTGTGCAGCTCAAACCGACACCGATACAATTCCAGCAAGGGTGCAAAAATTATCAGAGTTTATGTTCTTTTTTCCTTTTTCTTTTTTATTTTTTTAATTTGTATTTCAGAAGGCTCTCTCAGACAAGGTTAAACCTCGCATGCCAGTATCAGTGGAGGAAAAGGTACAGTACTTTTGTACTGTTTGTCAGCTTCAAATTTCATTTTTCATGTTTTCAAAAATGGATTATCGAGAATTTTAAGTGTTAGATTTATGAGTTGTGGTGCTAAGAGATGCCATTGATGTTAACTATTGAATTCTTGGAAACATATAGTAAAGAATGCTTATTCTGTGAATCAACGAGAAAGGGGGAGGTGGAGAAGATAAACTTGGGGTAATTACGTTAGATGTACGGCTTTTAAGTCTTCCATCAGTAGAAGTATTGGGCACGATGAGTGATACAAAATCTTCAATCCCTATTTGTGAAGGGATTACAGAACCAGCCAGGTATAATATGAGCCAAAAAAAAAAAAAAAGGACAAGTAAAATACCAAGAACCATTTTCAAAATGAAAGGAAAATAAATCACTTATCGTAAAATTTAAAAATTATTTACTATAATGATAATAGATACTACTCTCAATATTTATAGATTTATTCATGTATTTTATTCAGAGTCTATATTTATTGGATTTGCTTTTTGAATCTTAGAGTGTGCCTAAACCTATAGTCCTTAGTCCTTCTATATAACAGACATGCATGACGATTGGACAGCAAGAATTAATACATTGATGCAGAGGCCAAGGAGAAATGGTGCCACCGACACCCTTTTTAAGAAAAATAGATCAAGCAGAAATTATATTTTTATTGAAAATTTTTTCAATTATCTTTATTTCCTTTTTCAGGAAAGGCTGAATAACAGAATTCAATTACTACGCCATGACTCCACTTTGTCAAGTCTTGCACCTTCGCTCTCCATTTATAGTCATATTCCTCGAATACAACACCCTAGACACCCGATACCTCAAACCATGCAAATCGCATTGCATTTTTGTACCAAACTGACCCTTTTTACTCCAATCGAAGAGACATGGGCACTTCTCATCGATTTAATCAAAGTAAACATAGGCATATGTTCACATGGGAGTAACCCATCTTAACAATGGCATTATGAAAACCTGTCTACAATGCAGATATAAAATTGTGCTAAATCTCTCGAAGCATATATATATCAAGGACATCCTACAGGGCGGACCCTGATTTGTTTAGTGAAATTTTGCTTAGTTATCTCAAAAAATAGAGGGTGCAGATGAAGGACCCAGGAGCAGTTCTGCACTAAAAATTGGAGGTTGTAAATATTTTATGTAAAAGGATCACACTTATTTTCCCCTTGGATGATGACTCTAGACCCATTTTCAGAAGCTTAAGAAATGATTTTATCCCATTTTCAACAGTATTTCTGGCCATCTATCTGTCCCTTATCGACCTGAACTGAACACGAAAACATGATATTGCACACGTTAACCTTCCTTTTAAGTCCCATATGCTGTTGAAATCCCTAGTTCATGAATTGGCTTAAAATATAGCACGTCCCCTACGCTTACTTGGTCTAAATAAATAAACCTTACCAAGTAGTGAAAAAGGGGAAGAACTAACACAAGGATGCATACGGCACATACTTTAGGCACAGAACAAGGCATGGACACAAGCCAAACCGATCACTAGAAACCATTAATATTATTCTCAATCTTCATATTTCTGTCTTCCAGAGTGCTGGAAAATACAAGATACTTTTGGACATGGATTAGGCATCACTGCACAATTTGCACACCCTTAGGGAAACCAACTAATCCTAACATTTTGCCTGCCATTTCAAAGCAAGCTAGATTTATATGAAAACATAACATCTGCATTAACACAGTTCTACGACCTCATTTGCAAAAGATGACATGGCTGCTGCACTTTAATGTTAAGAGAGCAGAAAACATACAACATATAAACAATAAATTCATGTTGCTGAATTACCAATGAAGCAATTTCTGTGAAAGCACAAATCAACTATATAATAATGCAAGAGATGTCTTTATTCATTAAAATAATTTAGTATGTACCAAGAGATGGACAATTGATGAAACAGATCATAGAAGAATAGGAATACGGAAGTCTTCAATGGAGACCCAGATAAGAAAGGCAGGAGGGTGGTGAAAACAGGAGGATGATTACCAAAAAGTGAGGGCAGAAACAAAAAATTGTTGAATTGTATGAAAACAATTAGGATTAGAAATTGGGTGAATGAATATGGACGATTATATCAAATAATTTAAATAGCTATTCAATCTCCACTATTTTCCACCCAATTTTTGATGCTGACCATCGGGTAGATATAAGAGTTTCTCTACTGAAAGGATCATAGCAGCTCTCCTTCCACATATGCATCACCCAAGAATTGACTTGTAGGAATCTCAAAAGCAGCTGTGGAACCAAGCAAATCCTAACAAAATCCTTAAGCAGATGTAGACTAGTTCTCGTTTTCACCCAGTAGTAAACTTCACCCCCTAATACAAGCCCTACAGAGCCAAAACTTGTACAATAACAAGCAACAATCTAAAAGCCTAAACCAACCTTTACACTAACGTACCAATCCTCATCTTCACCACAATGTCAATCCTACATTCTACATTTTCTCAAAAATTTGAACAGTCAATTATTGTCTCCTACGACATGCTTCATACATTTAAATTAAGATATTCATTTAGGTAATCGAGGGGTAGCTTGGACCAGTTCTGATGACACCAACTTTTCCATGATAAAAGCCTTAATTCAATCTCACCAAATCCTCCTCTCTAATCACCTATCAAGGAAAAAAATTCAAGAAATTCACGACAGAACTATGCATTCAGAGGGAAACATGGCATTGCCTACTATCCAGTTTCATCCAAAACCTTGTTATTTTTCCTTCAAATATTCTGGAAATTTTCATACCCTACATCACCACAAGTATGCGACCCCATGATTGGTAACGTTAAGAAGAAATAATGGTATGAATTCAAGGAAGGCAACAAAGACATTGACTACCACGCACATTTAAAATTACTAAAATGGCAAAAATCATTGTTTTCTGTTAAGACAATATGACGAGTGTTTAGAGTAACTAGTGATTTGACCCCAAGAGGAGCTGCTGCATACAAACAATTTTTTTCAACACTTGCTACTTTTCAGGAATCAGCAATAAGTCATGATAGTACAGCATATTTTCTGTCAATACCTTCAATTATATTGCCCAACTAATAATCATAAAATCCATAAAGGAAAATGATATCACATACATCTCCTCATAACTATACATTATGAGCTATACGCCAGATCATGAATCAGATTCCGTTGAAATTTGTAGAAAGAGTTATGACAAACTTAAGATATAACTAATCCACAATTGAATAAATCACATTTCACTTCACAGCAATGGATACGTTCAATTTGGCAGCATAAGGTAGGCTGAAGCACCAACAAGCTCATGTTTTAAACCTGTGGGAGTGACAGAAGTCAACGCAAAAGCTGAATTTATCAGACCATTGGTGGACATTATACTCATTCTACCTCCACCCTTTTTTATCATAAGCGAAAGATTTATTTCAAAATCAACACTGACGGATGCCACCAAAAACGAAAACAAAAACCAACCTCAGTCAATAAAAAATCAAAACTGTTCAGCAACCTGCAACACAACGTTACCATCAAAAATTAATATCCAAAATAATAACAATAACAATAAATAACAAATCAGTCCTTAGTGTAATAACATTACATTCTAGCCTCGTTACTTTAGCTCATTTTCTTCTTCTTCTTCTTCTTTTTACCACTTTTCAAAACCTTAGCTTTTTTTTTCACAAATGTATTAAGTCCTCCAACCTTACACTAAAAGCCCCAAATATTTTCAGATTTTCATCTACATTGCTTGAAAAATAAACTCCCAAAGAACATAAGTGGGACCGATGATTTCTTGAAGCACCAAATTTGACACCTTTTCAAATTTCAAAACTTTTGGTGAGATCCATCCAAATGGTTTTCAATTTCTACCCCATAAACTTCTGACTCAAAACAAATAAACCAGTTTCTACCCCAAAATACCATCTCCATGTGCAATATTGTCTTCTGGAACACAGCCACATACAGACCTGGGGTCTTCTTGTCTGTCATACACTTGGCTTTAACATTAGAACAAGCAACCACACCCCCTTTAAAAACTGATAAAATTTAAGCCCACAGACTGAAAAGAAAGCCAATTATATGCCTCCCTAAGCCACAACCTAACAAAAAATTAAAAAAGCCAAAAGAAAATATTTGTATGGATGAGAGAACAAAAGAACATCTTTCAACTGAACACCTTGCCATTGGGATAACAATCATCAAAGGAGATTCATGTTTACCATAAAAATTGGACTGCAAACTTTCAATCTGGACAGCATTTCACAAATCTTTGATTATCACAACAAAACAGGTGCAAGCCCCCCCCCCCCGGGGCTCCTCCATTACCTATTGTAGAACTTAGAAAAGGCAAAAGAAAAAGAACCCAAATGGCGTCTCCTAACTCCATCACCATAGCCACACAAAAGGCAAACATTTTGTTCTTTATTTCTACCCCATTGGAAAAGACCCTAGCAAAGCCAACAACATTCATTGATCATTCGGGTGAATCAAGACAACTCATACCTCAATTTCAAACAAGTGTTCTATAAAACCAAACTCAAACTGATTCAGATAAATAAAAGAAATTGCTCTTCACAGAAAAACATATAAACAACACATCTGAACTATCGCCTATGTATTAACAAGACGAGAAATTTGAGTGTTAAGAATTTTATTGTTGTGAATCACTAACAACAGCGAAAATATATTGTCGCAGTGGCATTGAAAAATTAAATGGCAACCATAGCAATACCAAAAGTTGAATAACCAATATAAGTGCCAAAAAAAACATATTGAAAAAATTGTACACTGGCAGAACAGATAAAGGTGCAATTTAACTACAATACCAAGTATAAATTAATCAAGCTCTTCCTGTCTGGTCTCTGATCCGAGGTTCTGGTTCTCTCTATTGCCCGAGTTCGATTCACTGTCATTGTTTCCTCTGCTAACATCTACGCCACTATTACTGGCTTCAGCTTGCGATTCGGACATCCTAAAAGGCCACGGCAAACTGATCCTAAACCTCCTTTCCATGGGCGGATCAGACTGAGAACTCTCCTGTGCCCCTGCATGACCACTATTGCCGCCACTGACACCATTTCCACCCGAATCCCCCGAATGATAAGCTCCGGCTGTAGCTAAAGCAGAATTGCCACGCCTTTGCTCGTAATCAAGATCATCGGTAGGCAACTCAAAACGACAAACTGGACATGAATTATGCAACTCCAACCAAGGAAGAATACAATCGGAATGATACACATGCTTACAAGGCATCTGCTTAGCCTCGGCACCGAGATCAAACTCGTCCTTACAGACCGCACACTGCGAGGAATCTGACTGCAATAATTCCTTCGTCACAGTAATACTCGGCAGCGCCTCAACGGAGGACTTGGCCGCCGGAGGCGTACCATACCGGTTGGGATCGTTCTCCGCCAACTGCTGGATCAGCTGCTCCAGGCCCGGACCAAAGAAGTAATCGCCCAAATTCGCCGGCAGACGGAAACCCGCCTGATCGGGAGAATTTTCAATCACGAATTGAAAATTGGCCCCACCGGCTCTCATACTTTGCAAATAACTCTGAAGAAATTGGAAAGGATTGAACACATCAGGATCCTGAAAAGCCGATCTGCCGCCGCCGAAGAAGGTCGATAGATCGATGGCATCGACGCCGGCGGCGGAAGAAGGAGAGGAGGAGGCGGAGAACAAGAGGGGAAAGCTGCCACTTCCAAAGGAGGCGGAGATGGAGGAGAGGCTATCGGAAGAAGAGAAGAAGGGATTAGGGGTGGAGATAGGGCTAGGGTTTTCGGATTCTTCCAGAAAACCGCCGTTGCAATTAGGGCATAGGAGTTCGGGGGAGGATTGGGATGGCGTAACGGAGACCGTACGGTTGCACTGGTAACAGTAGTAGTACTGTGGGCTGACGGAGGCGGAGACAGCTCGTCCGCCGCTTCCACCCCCATCGCCGTCTCCTCCGCCGCCAGGAGTTCCGCCTGAGGACATGCCTATAACACCGGAGAGAGACGGAGAGAGCGATGAGTCTACGAAGAAGAAAGAGAATCGCGTGTTTTTTGGATTATGAGGGGATGATGAGAGAGAGCGCTTTGGTTACAAATTCAGGGTTGGAAATTGAAAACCAATGGCCTGGAGGGTAATGGCAGACGAGCCCGGACGCGCTGGAAATAGACCGTGGGACCCCCGGCGAGAAGAGTTGGCAATGAAAAATATATATATATAATTTTAAAATATATGTAAACGT
>JAODPA010105749.1:0-20408 GCA_025585075.1 Nepenthes mirabilis
ATGGTTCCTCCTCTCTCTTTCTCTCTCTCTCTCTCTTCCTCTCTCTCTTCCTCTCCCCGCACTTGCCCCCTGCCCGCTAGCTGGCGGTCTTTATATAGGCCTCGGGCCGCTCGAGCGCCCTTCGGGTGAGTAGCGAGCGGCGGAGGATCTTAGAGGGTTCTAGAGGGCGGCTAGCGAGCGGGAGCATTCCGGAAGGTTCTGGAATTTCCGCTCGAGCGGGGCTCGAGCACCAAGCGAGCGATAGAGGTTTCTAGAGTATTCTGGAAGCTTCGCTCGAGCCGGCCTTGAGCATGCATCAGGCGGCTGGGCTTTTGTTATTTCGGCTCGAGCGGAGGATCGAGCATGCATCAAGCGGCGGCTGTTTTGAGTGAATTCGAGCGTGTGTTGAGCGGGAAAGCTTCGGGTGGTGTTTTCTTCATTAAAAGTCCCCAGATTTTTACCAAGTTTCTCTATTTATTTATCCAATATTCTAATATTATGTAGAGAGATATTCGTAGCCTCACGTTACTTCAATTTTGTTTTGGGAATCTCACACTAACGTCTCCAAATCATTTTCAAATTAAGGTGGTTATCCTAGAAAGCCTTAAATCTCTAAATTGTTCTTAATCTTTAGTACCTGACTCGATCTATGCTCATCTAAATTCATCAAATCCGAAGGCAAACCAAATTTATTAACTATTTTTTCAACTTGGTTCTAAACCTCAAACAAGCAAAATGTTTTACTTCCTTCTAATAAAACCTCAAGATTGAGCATTTCCTCTGAACATAGCCTCTCCACATTTCCATTGCACACTTTGATCAAATCATCTAACTTTAAATCATCCGATTATCATTTACCATCACAATGAATTTGACCAAATATTCCATTCTTTTATCAACTTCAATTAAAATTGTAACATGAACTTTGAATCAAAATCAGACTTCCGAGATAGGATACTCTACATTCTCCTCATTTCGTTGATTTGTCATCAAATTGACATTTTCCTAAGATTCATATTCCCTTTTGAATACCCAAATTATGCGGTCACCATGATTGAAATTGACTTTAAGATATTCATATTACGAAAATAATTCTCATAGATCCTCAATTCACCACAAAACTAAAAATCCTAACTATAGCAGTCACCATAAATTCGATACAGTTTTAGATCATTACCTAAAATCTCAATACCTTATCAATTAGCAACCTCACGATCTCAAAACCCTTACAGTGAGCAATTTCAGATCTTGTTGGCATACCAAGAAGCCAATTAATTAAACCTGAACACGTCCTCCAAAATCATTATTAGTGGGTTGTTCTGATATGAATTCACGGAGGCTTCCCAACTTAGGAATACAACATCTTATTTCCCAAGCATTCGAATATGTTCACAATCTACCTTTCACATTTCTTGCAAAGCACCGAAGGCATATCAAGTTTAAAGATTTCTAACTTCAATCGCCTGTACTTAAGTTTACTTCTTTAATAATATCAGGGCCTATCTTCACAATCATTAAACAGATTAATCCACTTTCTGTCTCCTAAGGTTACCTTTCTGTCATAACATAACTATTTTAATCTTCAAAATTATTAGGTCAAAGTTATCTCCGAGGTAACTCCACAAATTCTCAAATTGAGACTTTCGATATCAACTATCAATCTTAATGTTCACCATCCTCAAAAGATATCGAGATCCACCTATTACATCTCTTAACTCTTTAGATTCTCAAAACATTAATTTCTCCCAAAGTATTATCCTTAAATCCTCAAGGCAAAGATCTCATACAAGGTCTCAATTATGGGTGAAATAATTTCAAACCACAGAATCCTCCCCCATTTTGCTCGTAGATAGTCACCTAAAATAACAAAATTCCAATCTTCCTCAAGAGCATTTAGTAAATTTTACTTTCCAAAGGTCTTATAGTATTCTTAACAACACCCGAACAATGCTCCGTTAATTCTGTACATATTTCATAGAGATAATGCCGATTCTATCTCATCTCCAAATGACCCATTCCTCTTATCTACTATGTTGACCAAATTAACCAAATATTTTTCTCCTTTCAACAATACACAAACCATCATCTCCTCAATTTGGCATTCAATTATCAGTTATCCACACTCCACAAAATTCACAAAAGGGCACATAGGTACAATTAGAGAACAATCAAGAATTATTCAAGATGAGGGGGACACATTATGCAATTCATGGAGAGATTTAAAAAATACATAACTCCTAAATTGATTAAAATACAAATCAGAATTCCACAAATAAGAAAATACCTCCATCTGCCTTCGGGGGTGTCTCAAGGTCTTGTACTATCATCGCTAAAGCTCTGGCAGCAACAACTGACTTCTTTACTTCCAACTTTTTTGGTAACGGATAATCGTTCATCAAGTGATTCAACTTCCCACAATTTTAGCATGCTCCCAAGGTTTTCCCATGTACTTCCTCCCACAATGTACACACTCTGCAGCTAATACCTAAGAGCTAGTCACTGATAAAATTTTAGTAACGCTCTTCCCTGCATCTATCATTCTTGCTTTCTTAGATGGCCCAGATGGTTCTACATTTAGTTTCATACTAAGACTCGCCGGCTAGCAGCCCTTTTTGTAAAGAACTTTTGTATCTCCACCTCCTAATAAATTAGGGCCCAATCCAAGATATCAGCATATGTCAGGAGCTTTAGAGTCGACAATTATTTTCTAATATTGTCCCTCAGTCCTTGTTAAAATTTTTTCACCTTCCTTAATTCATCCTCCACAAAATATGGTGTAAATCGGGACAGTCTAGTAAATTTTACCTCATACACAGTTACAGTCAGATCTCCCTATCTAAGCCGCATAAACTCTTGTTCCTTTTGATCTTGGAGACTAGAAGGGAAATACTTTTTCATAAACGCTTCTTCAAACATCTCTCAGGTTATCTCATCGTCGGGCACACCTAACGCCGTCTTTTTCATCGCCTACCAACTTTTGGCTTCACCCTCTAACTTATACACCGCAAAAGAAACTTTCTCCTTATCAGTACATCGGATCACCGCAAAAATCTTCTTCATCCTCCTAAGCCAAATTTCTGCTTCCGTCAAATTAGGCTTACCCAAGAATCTAGGTGTTCTTTCCGCCATGGATCTATCATAAGTCGTCAGAGCAGGGTTTACCGGAATTAGCTCAGGTGCAGGGATCGAAGCCATATGACACTGCTCCACAGATTCAACCACATTCATCATCCTTTCCAACCAATCTACGTACGCAGCCTCTCGATCGTGGGGAGTATTAACACCTCCATGATTATTTCTTCTACTCTATCTAATTGCCATGGTATATCCTATAATCAAAAATATTACAGTGTTAATAAACCTCAAGATATTCGATGACAGGGAGGGCTAAAATTGATCAAAGTACTTCAACAGTAATCCTAAGTTCTGTCCGTAAGGATTTTGTTTAATCCTATCAATTTCTTATCTTATCTCAATCCTAAAACAAATTATAACTTGAACCTAAAACCTAAGTCAATCAACCGAGGCCTAAGATCAATGTCAATCAACTAATTCACTACGTCCTAACTCAGGTCAATTCTAACTTATGCAAGCTAGAATACCTAAGATTTTCCAACCTAACTCAATAATTCAAGACCTTTATTTACCTATTCGATCAATCATAATCGTTTTCTAAGCTTCCTTATACGATTCAAATTAAATTATAAGGTATCTCATTTCTCTGATACCAATTGTGACGGAACAGGTCCCTAACCTCTAAAGACCTTCCATCAATAACAAACAAAACTAATATTTATAAATTTAAATCATTATATTCTGTAGAAATTTTGACAGAGTTTCCTTTATAATTGGACAAAAACCAGAAATACAACCTGTATAAAATAACTTGAATAAGTACACAACTATTCAAATACCACAATTCATCCTACAACACAGATACACAGGACTACAAATTGTCATATCATCCATGACTCTAATATAACACATCCTATCTACTTGTGAGATCTCGACCCCAAAATGTGATGATTATGAAATCATTATGTGAATAAAAATTATATTTAGGCTTAAATATAGTGAAAAATTTGATATCAAAGCAAAAAGGAACGAAACTGGCCAAAGGGGGACCGGCACTTGACGTGCGCTCGAGCACCGGTGAGGCACAATTTTACGCAAGGGACCACCCAAGGATTGCTCAAGGTAAGGTGGGGGTGGCATATGGGTACAAGGAGGGCGCTCGATGGGTACAAATTTGCGAAAAGGGAGCACTCAGGGTGCGCTCAAGCGCCCCGACTGATATAAAAGGTGCCGTGCATGATTTCTTTAACATTCGGTGATGATTCCAGGACAAGAACAAAGGGAGATAAGAGGAAAAAGGCAAGAGAAGATGAGGAATTCGACCATTCTACTACGATCCAGGTAAAAATAATGTAGATCAAGCTCAGGAAACTATACTTTGGACATTATATACCATCTTTTACAGTATTTTAATATCTCCATGTTATTGTTTATGCTCCAAAAACCTTGTTCTATAATATTTGACACGAATATTGCATGAATCTCATGACTTTTGGACTAGATTTCCTATTTATGTATATATATTGTAACTGATAACTCTGATTTTATGATTTGGCTCACATTTTGCCTCCATTTCGTGTCCGAACAGTGTAGTGCAAACCCTAGCTCGAAAAATTGGGGATTTTTTGTTTAAATGCATGATTTTGTATATGTATTTGGAATTATGGTATCGATTTCATGAATAAACATATGTTTGGTATTTGATTTAAGCCCCGAAGTTAACTATGGAACTTTAGAACAAAAATTTGGAAAATTGGGTTGGAAACTTGGAATTTTGATAATTTAAATGTCAATTGTTGCCCTGTAATGTTTATGAAATAATTTTTATCTGAAAACTCTGCATGGAACTATGTTATTGAAACTATAGAAACCTCTGAAATCATCTAAAAGAGTGATTGAATGAAACTTAGACTTGGCCATGAAAATGATGAAATTTTGATTATGGAATTTCGAACAAATGCATTTAATTAAGTTAATCGGTAAAAAAAGCGGACCTAGAACTGTTGTACAGTCAAATGAGATTCTCCGGCATGCCTTAGAATGTTACGGTTACGGTAATCAAGGATACTGTCAAACCATTAAACTATCAAACTATTGAATTTAAATGTATACCATCGAGCTATCGGTCTTTGATTGTATGGATTGAATAGAATCTATCCTCAATTATTTGCCTTTCGGCTAGTAGAGTATACTAGAAGGGTCCCCAGAATATCGAACAAGAATTTCTGAAGAACAAATGAGATTTGAAACTGTTTTATGGATTTCGATAAGTATTTAAATAGAATTATGCTTTCTTCCTATTTTCTGTGAACGCTTCTGTTCTTCTGATAATATTGTTATTTTTTTCTATTTTAACGTAATTATGTTTGGCATGAAAGCATGAATTGTGATTATCGAAAGCTATTTATATTGAACTAGGCTTTCTCATAAATTCTATATATGTTCCTATTCCTTGACAATTTTTATGACCTTCTTCATTTATATTTTACATCTGAGCATTATATTCTACATGTTTTGGTACCTTAATAGATTTTGACTTACTGTTTACTATTTTTTCCTTCAAATGAGACTGTAGAGCTGGTACCAGATGGGAAAGAGTAATTTAAAGTTTAGCCTGCAGACTTTTGGAGACCTAAAGTGTTTTGGAGAATCTTGGAAAGATATAGTTTGAATGTAATTGCATAATTTTGTATATGGATTTTGTGTGCATGGATCTTGTATATAAAATGTATGTTATGTATGTGATGAAATGGAAAATATTGCTTCCGCAAGTTTATAGTTCTACTTTCACTATATGTTTTCTGGATTCTATACAGGTCCTAAACGGTATCTCTTTTATGTTTCTGATTTAGTGGATAGGATTATATTTGAACCATGGATGAAAATGGCGAATTGGTGGTCTTATGTTTGTGTGTTGTAGTTTAAAATGTGGTATTCGAATAGTTTTGTGCTTGTATAGGTTATAATATACAGGTTATTTGTATTTAATTTAGCCTAATTTAAAGGAAAACTCTGCTAGTTTTTCTCTTAGAACCTTATCTTGGGATTTGAGATTCTGTGCCTATTTTCTATAATGACGGAAAAATCCTGAGGATAAAAAAACCATTCCGTCACAATTGGTATCAGAGAAATGAGATACCTTAGGAATTGATCGATCGAAAAGCGGAAGCATAGGCTTGAATTTCTATAGGAATAGGTTAGAGTTGCTAAGACAACTAGGATGCTTAGGAAGTTGATCCTTAGGCTAGGTTTGAATTTCATTAGACTATTAATAGCCCCTTTCCCTAATCTGATTTCTTGAGGATTGTTAATGTTGTAATTAGTTCTGACTATAGTATTTAAGATGGCCAGTAGGAGAAATTGAAGAAATAATCATGGTAGTGCTAGTAGTCCCCACGATAGAGAGACAGCTTATGTTGATCTGTTGGAGTAAATGACTAATGTGGTAAAATCTATGGAGTAGAGACATATGGCTCTGGTCCCTACACCTGAGCCAGCTCTGGTAAACCTTGCTCCAACAATTTATGATAGATTTATAATGGAGCGATCATTGAGATTCTTGGGTAAACCTGATATAGTAGAAGCGAATATTTGGCTAAAGAGAATGAAGAAGATTTTTACTATGATTTGGTATACTAATAAGGAGAAAGTCACTTTCGTAGTATATAAACTGGAAGGTGAAGCTGATAACTAGTGGAGCATGAAGAAGAGAGCATTAGGAGTGCCCAATGATGAGATCATGTGGAAGATATTTGAGGATACTTTTATAAAAAAATATTTTTTATCCAACCTCCAAGATCAAAAAGAGCAGGAGTTCATGAGGTTGAGACAGGAAAATATGACGGTGACGGAGTATGATGCTAAGTTTACTGAGTTGTCCCATTTCGTACATTTTTATGTAGAATATGAGTTAAGGAAAGCAAAGAAGGTTCAGCAAGGGCTGCGGGATGATATTAGAAAGTCACTGTCAATCTTGAAGCTTTAGACTTATGCTGATATTCTGAATAGGTCAGTAATTTATGAAAATGAGGCATAGATGGAGATGTTTTATGTAAAGAGGACGGCTCGCTGGGCGAGTATTAATACGTAATCAAATGTGAAACCCTCTTGGCCGTCTAAGAAAGCAAGAATGGTAGATGTGAGGAAGAGTATTACTGAGGTTTTATTGGTAACTAGCACTTAGGCATCAGCTGCTGAGTGTGCATATTGTGGGAGGAAGCATGTGGGGAAACTTTATTGTAAAGTAATGAGAGCGTGCTATAATTGCAGGAAGTTGGGTCACCTAATAAAAGATTTTCCATTACAAAAAAATGTCAGAAGTAAAGAAGTCAGCAGTTGTGGCTAGAGCATTTGCTGTGACGGTACGAGACCCTGAGACACCCCCGAAGGTGGATATAGGTATTTCCTTACTTGTGGAATTTAGATTTTTGTCTTAATTGATTTGGAAATTATGTATTCTCTAAATTTTTTTCCATGAAATGCATGATATGCCCCCATTATCTTGAATATTCTTGATTGATCTATGATTATATTTATATGTTCTTTTGTGGATTTTATAAGTTGTGAGTGGTTGTTAACCGAATGTTAAACATTGAGGAAGTAATCGGTTGTGTATTGATTAGAGAAAGGAATACTCGGTTAACTTTGTCAATACAGTAGATAAGAGGAATGAGTTTCGATAGCGCCATTCGGATTTCGTAAGTTGATGGCATTTTGTGGAAAATATGGGTTAGATCTTTTAGTCATATTTAGATTGATCCTTGTGATAATCATACTGAAGGACGTCTACAAGCATGGAGGATACCTTTGAACTTTTGGAAAGTAAAGGATTATTGATGGGTCAGGTAGGATAGCACAGGTGGAAATGCTCCTGAAAAAGATTGGGAATTTGTTGTTCTACATCAATAAACAAGTCGAGGAGGAGTCCATCGTTTGAAATTGTTTCACTCGCAATTGAGACCTTGAGATGAGATCTTTGCCTTGAGGATTTATGGATAGTGCTTTGGGAGAAATTAATGTTTTCAGAAGCCAAGAGTTAGAAGCTGAAATAGGTGGACCTCGAAAGAAAATGTTAAGATCGATGGTTGATATTGGAAGCCTCCATTTGAGAAATTGTAGAATTGCTTTGGAGATAATTCTGATCCGATATTCTTAAGAATTAAAGTAATTATGTTATGACGGAGAGGTAATCTTAGGAGACTGAAAGTGGATTAATCTGTTTAAGGAATGTGAAAGAGTAGACTATAAGCGGATTTGAATATTTGGGAAATAGGATATCATAATCCTAAGTTAGGAAACAGAAAACGTATTGAAAGTGTTAGAACTATAAAATTTTGAAGTAAGAAATCCTTATGGTTTATTTTTGGACAAAAGGCGATCCACTCATTATAGCTTTGGAAGAGGTGATCAAGTTTAATTCATTGGCTCATCGGTATGCCAATGAGATCTGAGGTTACTTAGCATTTAGACTTGAGATTTGAGATTGTTAAGTGTTAGGATCCTGAGATATTGGGTAACGATCAAACATTATGCCAAATCCTCAGTCACAATATAATTATGGTTTTAGTTTTAATGTGGCATGACGTTCTGTAGAAATTGTTTTCATAGTACAAATATCTTGAGATCAGAATAATTAAGGCTATCGCATAAATTGGGTGTCCCAGAATAGTGAATATGTGTTTCTTGAAAATGTCGGTTTGATGACATACCAACAAGTGAGGAGGATGTAAAATAGACTACCTTGAAAATTTAATTACGATTTGAGGTTCATATTGAAATGTTGGAGGAGCTTAATGAAAGAGACTGAGTGTTAGGTTACATTTGTTATGGTGGAAATGGTAATCGGATGATTAGTCCCTATATATTAAGACTTAAATTTTAAAATTTGAGGAGAATGCTCCAAACGTGAGGCTTAGCATAGATAAAAGTGTGGGATTTGTAGCCTATTTGATGCTTAGAAACAAGTCGGAAAAATAGTTAATTTGAAAATGATTTGGAGATGTTAGGAAGGTTTTTTTGAATTATAAGACTCGAGATCGTTAAATTTCGAAGACGAAATTTCTATAAGTGGGAGAGAGTGTGAGATCCCAACCCCAAAATATGATGATTATGGAATAATTATATGGATAAAAATCATGTTTAGATTTAAGTATAGTGAAAAATTTGTTACTGAATCAAAAAGGAGCAAATTTGGCAAAAGGGGGGACCGACGCTCGATGTTCGCTCGAGCACCGATGAGGCGCAATTTTGCGCAAGGGACTAGCCAAGGATTGCTTGAGGCAAGGCGGGGGCGGCTTATGGATACGATGAGGGCGCTCGAGCGCCCCATCAAGTGCAAATTTGCAAAAAGGGAGCGTTCGAAGAGCGCTCAAGGCACCCTCGAGCGCCCCGACTGATATAAAGGGGCAATGCGTGATTTCTTCAACATTTGGCGACAATTACAAAATGAGAATGAAGGGAGAGAAGACGAAAAAGGGAAGAGAAGAGGAGGAATCCTGGCTCACATTTTGCCTCCGTTTTGTGTCCGGATAGTGTAGTACAAACTCTAGCTTGAAAATTTTGAGGCTTTTGGTTTAAATGCATAATTTTGTATATGTATTTGGAATTATAGCATCGATTTCATGAATAAACATATGTTTAGTGTTTGATTTAAGCCTGGAAGTTTTCTATGGAACCCTAGAATGAAAATTTGGAAAATCAGGTTGAAAACTTAGAATTTTAATGATTTAAATGTCAATTGTTGCCCTGTAACATTTATTGAATGATTTGTATCTGAAAACTCTGCATAGAACTGTGTTATCGAAACTATGGAAACCTCTGAAATCATCTAAAAGAGTGACTGAATAAAACTTGGACTTGTCCATGAAATATAATGAAATTTTGATTATGGAATTTCGAACAAATGCATTGAATTAAGTTAATCGGTTAGAAAATCGGACCTAGAACTATTATACGGTTAGATAAGGTTCTCCGACATGCCTTAGAACGTTACGGTTATAGTAATCGAGGATACTATCGAACCATTGAACTATTGAACTATCGAATCGAAATGTTTACCATCGAACTATCAGCCTTTGATTGTATGGATTGAACAAATCTATCTTCGATTATTCGCCCCTCGGCTAATAGAGTATACTAGATGGGTCCCCAGAATATCGAACTAGAAATTTTTAAGAACAAATAAGATCTGGAATTGTTTTATGGATCCCAATAAGTGTTTAAAAAGAATTATGCTTTCATCATTTTTTTTGTGAACGCTTCTATTCTTCTGATAATATCGTAGTTTTTTTCTATTTTAACATAATTATGTTTAGCATGAAAACATGAACTGTAATTATCGAAACCTGTTTATATTGAACTAGGTTTTCTCATAATTTCTTTATATGTTCATATTCCTTGACGATTCTTATGACCTTCTGCATTTATATTCTGCATCTGAGTATTATATTCTGCATGTTTTGATACCTTATTGGGTTTTAACTCACTGTTTACTGTTTTTCCCTCCAAATGAGACTGTAGAGCCAGTACTAGACGAGAGAGTAATTTAAAGTTTAGCCTGAAGACTTTTGGAGACCTGAAGTGTTTTGGAGAATCTTGAAAAGATACAGTTTGAATGTAATTGCATAATTTTGTAGATAAATTTTGTGTACATGGGTCCTGTATATGAAATATATGTTATATATGTGATGAAACAGGAAATATTGCTTCCGCAGGTTTATAGTTCTGCTTCCGCTATATGTTTTTTAGATTCTTTATAGGTCCTAAACGGCATTTCTTATATGTTTCTGATTTAGTAGATAGGATTAGATTTGAGTCATGGATGGAAATGGTAAATTGGTGGTCCTGTGTATGTGTGTTGTAGATTAAAATGTGACATTCGAATAGTTGTATGCTTGTATAGATTATAATATACAGGTTGTTTGTATTCAGTTTAGCATAATTTTAGGAGAAACTTTGCCTGTTTTTTCCCTAGAACCCTAACTTAGGATTTGGGCTTCTGTTCCTGTTTTCTATAACGACAAAAAAATTCTGAGGATAAAAAAAAAACCATTCCCTCACACCACTATTTAGATTCAAAATAAGATGTCGTCTAGAACCTGTAGATGTCCAATTCAGAATAGCAGAATCAACTATATCTATAATATAAACCTGCAAAAGTATAAATCATTGTTCTAACAAAATAAAAGACATATTATGACCTTTATACATATTCAATATCCATCCACAAGTGACATAATTACATGCAAAACTGTCAAATTTTCCAAAATCTTCAAGATAATTCCGCGGCTCCAAAGTCTCCCTTGCTAAGCTTTGCCTATTCTTACTCGTCATGAATCAATTCTGCCATTTCATCTAGAGAGGAGGGAAAAACAAAAGAGTGAGCCGAAGCCTAGTAGTGTACCATAAAACATGCAAGTGATATGCTTTCATGCAGAACGTAATTGCAGAAGGTCATAGAAATTGCTAAAGAATGGAGACATATTCAAAAGTTATGAGAAAAGTATAATTTGACATGGATAGGCCTCGATATCATAATTCATGCTATTCTACGGAACATGTATTCAATAGAATAGGAACCGCGATAATATCAGAAGAACGAAGGTGTCCATGGAAACAGGAAGAAAATGTAATTTCATTTAAACATGTATCAAAATTCATAAAATAGTTCCAAATCTTATTTGTTCATAAAAAATTTTAGTTCGATATCCTAGGAACCCAATCAATGTAATCGAGGATAGATTGTGTTCAGTCTATATAATCAAAGATCGATAGTTCGATAATATTTAATTTCACCTCATTTCACGATTCTGTAGTTCGATAGTTCGATGATTTAATAGTTTGATCGTTTGATAACTTAGCCTCGGTTACTACCATAATATTCTAAAGCATGCCAGAGAACCTAATCTTACTGTATAACAGTTCCAGGTCTGTTTTTCTTACTAATTAATTTAATTTAAAACCTTTGCTCAAAATTCTATAACCAAATTCAACATATTTCAAAGCCAAGTCCAAATCCCATTCAATTACTTTGTCAGACAATTTCATGAGACTTCCATAGTTCGATAACATAGTTTCACGCAGAGTTTTCAGATACAAATCGTTCAATAAGCTTTATCAAGGCAACAATTAACATTTAAAATCATCAAAATTCCAAATTTCTAACACAAATCTCCAAATTTTTGTGCTAGGGTTTTGGGTAATATTTTCGGATGTAATTCAAGCATAAACTTGGGCCAATTTATAAAATCAAAGCCATAATTCATAAAACAAACATATAACATAAATTAAACTCAAATTCACACCTCAATTTCGAGCTAGGGTTTGCACTACGTTGTCCGGACATGAAACGAAGGCAAAAAGGGAGCCAAATCAAGAAATCGGAGTTATGAATCACAATATACATGCATAAACATGAAATCTAGTCCAAAAGTCACGAGATTCATGCATTATCCATGTCAAATCTTAAGGAACAAGCGTTTTAGAGCATAAACAATAATATGGAGATATTCAAATTGGTAAAAATGGAAAACGAGGTCCGAGGTACACTTACCTTAGTCTGAGCTACCGTTTTCGTGACGGAACAGATCTTTATCCTTTAAAGACCTCACGTCAATAAATGAACAAAACTGATATTTATAAAATCTACAGAAATTTTGACAGAGTTTTCTCTACAATTGGACTAAAACCAAAATTTACAACCTGCTTTAATAACCTGCATCGAGTACACAACTGAACAAATATCGCCATTTATCCCACAACACGCATACACAGGATCCAAAACTGCCATATCATTCATGGCTCCAACATAGAACCCCTAACTGTTATATTGAATCTAAGAGAGATGCCATCTAGGACCAAAACAAATCAAAACAATGCGGAAGTGACTACAATCATAAATAAATCTGCAGAAGCAAAAATCAATAAACTCATTGTAATACAAATGTTGCTACATTATCAGTATATACAAGCTTTATTCGAAACTAATCATTTATATCAAGAATTGTTCAAGGTCTCCATACTCTTCAAGAATCTCCAAGCCCATTGAAATGTTCTTCCTTCTAAATTAGTCTTATCTTCAAACCTTATCGGATTTCAGCGTATTTGGAGGAGAAAAAACAGAAAAGTAAGCAAAAACCCAACAGTGTACCATAAAAGCTTGCAATTTTAAATAGCTCCATATAAACATAAATATAACGAAAAAATAACTGAGCAGATATCAAAGAACATTTGACATGTAAACGTAAACACAACAGAAGAATATTTAGTCAAATATCAAGAACATATAGCAAAACGAATAAAGACAAACATTATTTTGTCATGAAAGCATACCAGAAGTCTTAACTCACGCTCAAACTTACTTATTCTTAAATCTCATTAGCTTTATTAACCAAAGAAGAATATTTATACAAATATCAAAAACAAATAATACAACGAATAACATATATTAAAACGAATACGGAAAGATGTTAATTTGTCATGAAAGCAAATTAAATATCTTAAACCAAGTTCAGACTATACTTATTCTTAAAATCCAACTTTATTAACCAAATAGGCTCAAAATAGTAGACCATACTAGCTAAGAGAGCGAATAATCGATAATATATTGTGTTCATTCCACACAATCAAAGGCCTGAACTAAAATATCCCCTCTGATGGGAATTATGTCCTGAAATACCGTCCTACGGTATGTCTAATTTTTGAACTGAATCTATCCTCCATACTTAACTCCCTAAGGAAAGGCGGACCACGTATCACTCCGTGGATGAAGTTATCTTCGATTACCACTATAACTTATAGGGCATATCGGAGAACCTTACCTGACTAACTAATAGTTTTAGAGTCAATTTCTTATTAACTTACTTAACTGAAAACACATAACTGAAATGCTTATCTAAAATTCCATAACTGGAATGCTCAACTGAGATATTTAACTGAAATACTTACTGAGATACTGAATTGAAACATTTAGCTGAAATACTGAACTAAAATACTTATCTGAAGGGATTTTTGCTCATATTTTCTTTGCCAAATTTTTCTCATATCGGAAAGACAAATTCAAACTTATATATTCAGCCTATAGATAAGTTCAAAGGAGCTTCCAAAATTAGAATATACAATTCCATATAGAATTATCAAATACAATTCATTAGCTAAACTTTATCAAAACACTAATTTAGCACTTTTATCTCGAAATCTCAAGTTTCCAAACTAAAAGTCCCAAATTTGGTTCTAGGGTTTTTATATGAAATTCTCGGATGAAATTGTACATAAATCTTGAACCAAAACTTCAATTCAAAGCCTTAAATCATAATAAATATATAAAATTATGCATTTGAATCGAAATTCCCCAAATTTTAAAGCTAGGGTTACACACAAAGTTTTTCGGACATAAATAGGACACCCAACACATGTTTATTCATAAAATTAATGTCATAATTCAAAATACATAAACAAAATCATGCATTTAGAACCTATAACCCCAAATTTCATGTTAGGGTTCCAAGCCCACCGTTTGCATACAAAATGAATGCAAAATGCACCTCAAACGATGAAATCAAAGTTATACATTAATATATATATGCATAAACTAAAAATCTACTCAAGATATTATGAGAAAAACACATAAATCGTAACAAATCTTCGGGAATGGGTTTTTCGAACATATATAACAAAATGGAGGTATTTAAACGGAAAACAAAGTTGGAGGTACACTTACTTTTGTCCGAGCTACCATTTTTCTTACTTGGATTAGAGTGAAAACTGCCAAAAATTTCCTTCCTTTCTTCCCATTTCCTTCTTTTCTCCCTTTGCTCTCTGCTGGAAAGGTCGATGTTGGCTGAAACAAAATGCAGTCAAGCCAGGTGCTCGAGCACCGCTCAAGCACCAACCAGGCGCACTATTTTAAACATGCTCGTGCTAGAGCGCCAACTAGGTGCCCTTCAAGCACGGGCTTCTGCTAAATACACACCAGGTGCGCCCGAGGTGCCACCCGGTTGCTGAAGCCCTAGGGCAATTTTTTGCCTCCAACTTAATTTTTTTCGCTGTTTTTCATTAACCCATTTACCTTAATTTTAATTAAATGGTTTAATAATTAGAATTTACTATATTTTGGAAACCTGGGTCGTCACATCCTCCACCACCTATAAAAATTTCATCCTTGAAATTTGACGAACTCTGAATTTTTTTAAAAGAAAATTTCCAAACATTCCCAAATCATTTCTTCAATCAAATGATTTTCCTAGAAAATCCTAAACATTCAGATCACATTGATCTTTAGTGTCTGATTTGTTCTATGAATATCTAAATGCACCAAGTCCGAAGAAAACCCAAATTTATTACTACTTTTCCAATGAAATTCAAAACCTTGGGCGAATATAAATATCCTCACTTTCAACTTATGTGAAGGCTCAAAAATAATTATTCCTTTGAGTCCCCAAATCGAACATCGAAATATACAGATTCACTAAAATTCTGCTGCACTCTCTGATTTATTTTCTACCCATGAGCCATCCAATTCAATTTGGCTTAACACTCACAATTCTCCAATCAAATTGGCTAAGATATTTGGTAAATACCCCAAATTGCAATCAGACCCCAAATTAGAAGGCTCTATATCCTCATTAGTTTGTTGGTATGTCTTTAAATCGACATTTCTCTAACTTATTCAATCAACATGAAACACTTAGATAATAAGGAAACCATAATTAGAACATGTCCTAAAATGGCCATATCACGCGAACATTCCCTACAACTCCTCAAATTTCAATTAGGTTAGGAATTATACTTATATCAACACCAGAAATTTCACATAGCCTTAGGCCATCACCCAAAAATTTTTAGAACCCAAGTATTTAAATACTTCAGACTCTCGTTGACACACCCAGAAGCCAACTAATTCAACCAAATGTGTTACTCATAAACACAATGAGTGGGTCGCCCTAATTATCCCAAAACAAAACCATAAGGACTTTTCGTTCCATGATTTCATATCCTTAATGCTTCAGATATAATTCTTTAATCAATCATATGGTCATATCTTTCCATCATTTCTAGTCTAGCCTATTGCTCGAAATTCTCTGGTCAAACTTAGTTAAGAATCGACATAAATCTCAAATCACAAGTAAACTTTGAATGTAGGACACTTCACATTTTTTTCATTATTTCGCGAGTGTGTGCTCAAACTGACATCTTTCTAAATCTTGGAATTATCACAAGATTAGAAACTACAATTATAACAGTCTCTAAGAAATCAACATCAATCTCAGGTTATCACTCAAATCTCAAAGCCCAATTACTAGTAGCTTCAGAACTGAATTTCTTACTTCAAAATTTCATATTTCCAATGCTTCAAATACAAATATCTTATTACCCCAACACTCTTGGCCAACGTTACTCGCCCATACAAAGGTCTATTACTCTTAAAGATATTGGGGTTCATCCTTGAGATCCTTAGTGAGATCCTTAGACAGATTCATCCATTTGCAACATCACATGATTATCTTTCCTTAGTGGCATAACCATTTGCTCCCAAAAATTGTTTAACAAAAACTAACTCTGAAGGTAATGCCCTCAAATTCTTCTTTATGTCATATTTCCTTAATCCTCAAATTCATGGAGAAACATATACAATTTCCTCAAGTAAGAATCTCATCAATTAATCCTAACTACCGGCAAAACGATTTCAATCGTAAACTCCTCCCCCACTTATAATGGGGTAGGACCCTATCACAAAATAAAATGAACATAATTCTATCCTTTCTTGAGGAGATTACATCCTACTGTAATGGATTAGACCCATCAAGTGTCAACTCATACAGACGGCCAACAATATACCCTATATCCCTCGAAGGTTATCTTCACAGTTCTCATCCCTAGGAATACTAATCATTCCTAAGCCAACGTCTTGCGGCTTTACGATCCCACTTTGTCTTGAACTTACATGTTCCCCCAATTAGGTGTACAGTAACCTTTTCTTTCTAACTCAGGGTATTATCCTTAAATAAAACTAATCACGGCCTAAGCTCCTAAAATTTCCTGAATGAAATCATCACAAACATTATTTTACTTACCACAAAAGCCTCAGAGCAATTTTCAACAACATTAAATTCATACGTCCCTGGTGTCACACAAAGTCCTCAAATATCAAAATCGACCTTGACATTTCCTCAAACTATTAATTAACAACAATCACTAAACCTTTCTCTTTAAGGAATATCCCCAATTACTTTGTCAAAGGTTGGCATCACACTATGGTCACATTAACAGACCTCAGTTCTACTCATATAATTTCAGAGTCCCAAACGATGCACATTTTGAGATATTAAGGATTTCGGGGATGTCACCTTCCATCATGATAGACATCACCTCGATATCGATGTTATCACCATGAAACCTCGATCCCAAGCACTAGATTTCTTTTCTATTCGATCTGAGGAAGCACAAACTATTCCAAATTATACAATTGATCTACCTTCAAATAGATCATGCTCCCAATATTCCACTGAAACAAAGCACACATCCATAGAGCTTCCAAGAACACACCATTGGATTCACCATACCCAAATTGGCCATGAGCTATACCGGCCTTGAACTATCAATCCCACCTTATTCATCTTAGTTGATATATTAATCAAGTATCTATTCTTAGCAAATTACTAACCTGAAAACCTCAACCTAGAGCCGATCAAACCTAAACCTCAAACTGAAATTAATTAACTTAGGCCTCAAATCAACACTAATCAATTCAAACACTAAATCGGCCCTAAGCAAATTTAAATCTCAAGGTACTTTCAATTTCTTCTCCTCATCCTCGTGGTCGACCGACATCTTGATGAAGGACCTTGTCCAGAAATCATGTTACTTCCTATAATCACAAACATCACAAGATTATTAACCTCAAATAATCAAATTAGAGGGAGGGGTTAAGATTGATGCAATTCAAAATTTTCCTTAAGATCAAAACTTAAGCATTCCCCCTAATCTTATCTACTTCATCTCGCTTCAACATAGAACTGATTAACCTGAATCCTCAAACCTAAGTTGATCAGCTTAGGCTTACCTTTCTTATTAACTAGTTTAAATGCTAAGTCTCAACTGAATTCTAATCTAGCTTATACAAACTAGGACATTAATCTACCTATTTTGGCCAAATCTTAATTGATTCTAAGCTTTTGCATACGATTCAGATCAAACCTAAGGTATCTCTTTTCTCGGATACCAACTGTGATGGAATGGATCCTTATCCTTTAAACACTACCCATAAATAAACAAACAAAACTGATATTCATAAAATCTACAGAGATTTTGGCAGAGTTTCCTCTATAATTGGACTGAAATAAAAATCTACAACCTACTCAAATAATCTGCATCAAGCACACAACTAAACAAATATCACCATTTATCCTACAACATAAATACACAGGACCCAAAACTGCTATATCATCCATGACTCTAACACAGTACCCCTAACTACTGTATTGTATCTAAGAGAGATGCCATCTAGGACCAAAACAAATCAAAACATCAAAACAATGCAGAAGTGACTACAACCACAAATAAATTTGTGAAAGCAAAAATCAATAAACTTATCGTAATACAAATGTTACTACGTTATCAGTATGTACAAGCTTTATTCAAAACTAATCATTTATATCTAAAATTCTTAAAGGTCTCCATTGTGAGGTTCCAGATTTAGGAACTTGATAATAATGAGGTGATTAGTATGATAATGATCAATACTAATCCCATGGATCGAAAAAGGTTAAGTATCGAAAGAAAAATCGAGAAAATGTTCGGGTTTGTGTAGCGGAAGCACGGCTAGTAGGTGTGTGCTAGCTGGGTGCTCGAGCCGTAGCTCGAGCGCAGCTCCCAGATTTTCCCCTCGCCCTCTTGCCGCTTGAGCGGAAAAACCAGAACCACCGCCGCCTACTGGCCACTCGAGCTGCGCTCGAGCTGGAAAACCAGTACCGCAGCAGCATGCTGCCCGCTCGAGCCGCACTCGAGTGGTGGCGCGGTATAAATACTCATTCAGCCTTCTCCCCCATCATTTTTCACACGGTTAAGGGTTTTTAGAGAGAGAAAGAGGGGCGACTCTAGAGAGAGAAGAAGGAAGAACGAGGCCCGGGAGTCCAAATTTGTCCGAGAGCCAGGTATAAAGGTGAAAGCACGCGCCGAGGCAAGTGTTCTCATACTCACTATTCGCTCTCTTTTAATTTTTATTTATTTTTCATCGGATATTATCGTCTCGATACCCACCCAAAGCATGAAAAATATATTACCCATGTTTAGTGATCAATAAAGATGTAGTTTATTGTTCGTATCGTCATAGATTCGTTCGGATGGGATTCACGAAACCCTAACCCCACGCCCAAAACGGGATTTTCCTTTTCCCCTCCATATTTGCTAAATTGATCCTAAAAGATGATTCACCACTTTCCAAACATGCATATATATCGGCCGGACGATCGATTTCAAGATATTCGACCCGTTCACGGCGTCCGAGACCTCTAAATGCCTCCTGACACTGTTCACTCGAGGTGAACTAATGAATTTGCATACTTTCATCTTTGTATTATCTTAAATTGATCTTAAGATATGAATCACCACGTCCCAAATATGTATACATATCGACCGGGCGTCCGATTTCACAAGAATCGACCTGTTCACGGCATCCGAAAGTGTTAAATGATCCCTGTTACTGTTCATACGAAATAATTGGACAAGTTGCAAAGTTTACCCTCATTCAATTGTTATGAAAGCTATGACTAATATGCATTTGACATTGTAAGATTCAGAAACGGGCTCCAGAGGACCCCAATGTGATATTGGTTCATCGATAGTAAGGAATCCCGATCCCTCTCATGAATATTGATAATCATGCATATAAATTTAATTTTGAAAAATGCCAAGTCCAAAGAAAGATAAGAACCGAACAAGTAAACGGAGGGAAGTCCACAATGTGATATGTAAATGATGGAACCTCCCAAATGACGGGAGTTATGGCAAATGGAATACGGTGGACTTTCCCTCAAATGGAAATGGAAATAGAAATGGAATCATGAAACTAGGACCATGGACTTATGTTTGGGTAGTATTCTCTTGTTTGACACGTCCATCTTAGTGGAAACCCGAAGAATACTTTAGCCGCATATTCTGGTCGCTTGTGTGAGCAGGTAATGTCCGTGTCATGCCTTAGGATACTATTGTAGAAGAACGTGGAAGTGCCCTGGTACCCCGGGAAAATGGGGGGATTATCGCACCTGTCTACAGGCATGATATGTAGATGACCCCCCGGTTGGGTCTAAGAATAAGCCCTCACGGCCTTAGATCATGTGGGGTATCATGATCCTTTTCTC
>JAODPA010105760.1:0-20407 GCA_025585075.1 Nepenthes mirabilis
TTTACACAAGTTTACACAGAATCACACTGGCAATTTGAGGAGAAATAAAGACATACCACAGAAGAGTGAGAATCCGAAACCGAAGCCGAAGCCGTGTTCGTAACACCACAAAACCGAAGCCGAAAACGAAATCTTCGATTTACGTGTTCGTGTTCAAAATATCACAAAACCAGATTTCTAGGGTTTTCGATCAATCGACGAAGAGAATGAAGAGAAAACAGCCGACTGAATGAACAGATTGAATCTGTTCAGTGGAGGAGAAGAGAGAGTCGAGAGCAGATGAGAGAGTGGCGTTTCTCGATTCAAATTAGGGCTACTGTGCAGAGGAGAGGAGAACAGAAAATGAAAATGGTGGTCGTTTATTGTTTCAGTTCAAAATATTAGGGTTAGACGAGAGAGTCGAGAGCAGATGAGAGAGTGGAGAGAAGAGGGGAGAGCAGATGAAGCTTCGAGAGAAAGACGGCGTTTCTCGATTCGAAAGAGCAGAAGGGAAAGTGAAAATGGCGGTCGTTTTTTTTTCAGTTCAAAATATTAGGGTTACTGTTTACGAAATTTTGGGCCGTCAGATTTGACGGAATGGAGGGCCAAGATCTTGCCAGGCAGAATTTAATCTCCGCCGTCCGATTAAATTTAAAATCGGACGGCTGAGATTATAACACGGCGAAAACGCTCGTGGGCCGTCCGATCAATTTTAAAATCGGACGGCCCACGTTATAACTTACCTATAAAACGCGTGGGCCGTCGGATTTGAATCCGACGGCCCAGAACGCGAGGAGGAGCGTCCTTCTCCCAGGGGGAGAAGGACGCCCCCCGAATCCCTTCGGGACATCCTTTCTTCAGATCTTCAAAGTATGAGGTCCAAGCAAGTATCTGTAAGCCCACTCTTTGGTCTAATTTAATTTCTAATATATTTCGGATACTGTTTAAAATTTTTACTAACATGTATGAATTTTTGTACACCCATTTAATTTATTCTGGACTTGTATGTGTAGTTTATTGGATTATTTTGGGGGCTTTAAATATGAATTTTATGATTTTAAGAATTTATTATTTTTCTGAAATCCTGAAAAATTAATTGGACTCGGTGTATATTTATATCAGTATGTGTAATGAAAATGTACACGAAACTTGCATTGGCCGTGTATTTTCACATGCATGTGCCGGGTTGTGGTCATCACATTTGGATTTGGATTATTGGACTCTGACCAGCTCTCGACGGGGAGATTTATTTGGAAATCCCTTTCCGCCGGTAAGAAAGGCTTGGAATAGTAACCCTTCCCGCTTGGATAATTTGATTTGACCTTAGAATATATTCAAACGTCCTAATATATTTGACAAGTTTGAGAAATACACCCAAAGTCACGGATGACAAAATATAGTGAGCAACATTATTTATGGGTACATAGTACATGGATTTTGGCCTGAGGTTACCGGGATTATGTGTAACCCTTTCTCAAACTAGTCTTTAAATAATGAGAACCCAAATTTGGTATATAATTTATATTGTTGCATTAATTGGTATGGGACTTTGATTTGGATATAGATTTTTGGACTTGGATTTGAGATTCGCTGATTTTTGCCTATAATTGGCTTGGTATGTCTCGTACAAATGATTTTGATTATATATTTTGATTCGAACATTTGTAATATTTGTCACGGTGCTGCTTCAATTTTTGTGCACACTATTGGATCGTCCGGCTATCGGATTCTGCCCCAAATCACAAGCTGATCGGGCATTGGATTTAGATTTGGACTCGAACTCGAATTTGAACTCTGATCGACATCGATTTTGGAATTGGTTCGGATCACCTCTGTTTTAGTTATATATGTGTATATATATATATATATATATATATATTCGTTCCGACGAGAACTATTTTCGAAATTTGGATATTTGTTTGGATTTGGATATTTGATTTGAATACAAGACTACCATTAGATTTTGAAATTTAGATCTTGGAATTCGATTGAATTTGTCTTATCTGCGAGTTGGATTTATTCTGAAATTTGATTGGATTTTCATTCATTTGACATTCCATCTGATTTATTGGACTCCTTTTGACTAAATATGATACTTACTGGGCATTAGGCTCATTTTTCTGTTTTGTCCCTTCAGAGTGGAAGGTTCGGATGCAGTACAGGAGTAAAGATATGATCGGTCAGATATACGTCAGATTCAGTGAGTTTTGGTTCTATTATTATTTAAATTGACAATTGATGCGATTGTATTATGGAAATTGACCGGGTATAGGCCTATAGTAATATCTTGGAATCTGTGAAATATTTTATTATATCTAATTCGTGATTTTGGTTAAAATTGTTATCTCCTTTACGATAACTATGGAGCAGGTCGAATTATTTCTATTTGAACGGTTGTCCAGTGAGGTCATGTGTGAATTTTAATTTGTATTAGGCCATATTTAATTGGTTTGTCACACCCGGATTTTGGGACTTAGTATTGTTTGATTAAAATTATTTGAAATTTTAGATTTTTAAAATTATAATTAATTATTTAAATTGACCTACTTGGTTCGAATTCATGACATGGTCCATAAGCTGGAGGAAAGAAAACGGGCGCCACTTTTGGGAAGGTTTTCTGCCCTAGGCTCTTTCTCCTCCCTTCCTTGCGTGAAGCTTGTCCTTTTATTGAGGGAAGAAGTGAAAATTTTTCCTCCAAGATGAGTTCTAATTTCCTGCCAAAATAAAAATATTTCCCGCCATAACGAAGCTTCTTTGACACGCTTCGGGTTTCAGGTCGGCCCGCAATATTGGGCCCATCAATTTATATGAAAAAAGTGCAGCCATTTGGTTCCAAGATTACATTACCACTATAAACCACGATTTGTAAAAAAAGTTTACTTTTGATATGTTTACTAGATTTGGGGTTGATCCTTTATGGATATTATTAAAGAATTTAACAAATTAGAGCAAGCTTCTTCTTTGGAGCAATACCAAGATATATTTAAAGAATTAAGATTAACAAATATATTCTCTTCTTATTCTTTGGGATTTAGCCTCTCTAAATAAGGTTATTCCTTTTGTATAAGGCAGTACATTTTATATGTGAAAGACAAGATACAAATCATTATTTTTTTCACACAAATAAGGACAATGGCCTTGTTTAATGATATTTACAAATTTTATGAAAATTAAAATATGCAAACAATTAGGAACATGTAAGAAGTTCTCTAAAATCTTAGAATTTACATTTTGATTCATTACCAATAAACTAATAACGGCAAGAAGGGAAAAAGGCTTGAAAGCATTGAAACTCGATACTTGCATGGAGCTATGTAATATAAGCTGGTTATAAGATTTAGAATCAAGCCCCTCATTTGGAGGAAGACTTGAGTCAAGACCAACCTAAGAGCTTCAGCAAATATTCCAGCAACCTGGTACACTGTACCAACCATATTAAAATATATTTCCCCATACGAGGAAATGACAACTCCCAAACTGACCAGCACCATGTTGAAGAACACATCACAATTTAGTTTGTCAGTCTCACACACAATATCCATAAGAAATGTCGCCATAGGATCTGTAATAAGCAAACTAATTTTAAGACTCCCAAAAGTGCACCAAAAAAGTACCGGTGCAAGACATTATTTTCATGTACTAAGAGCTTTAAGCATTTGGATGAAGGCCACGGATCTATGCAAATAAGCAGTGTTGCTGAATTTGCAACCACAAGAAGCATGACTAAATAAGAGTATTTTTTTTCTTCCTTGTGTACAGGGGATAAGCATTGGTATAAATTGCATAGATGACAGGTGAAAACAAGCTTATACAAACCTAAGTGATGAATCCTGAAATATATTTGAATAAACATAGCGGATACATACCATACAATATATATCAAAGGTCATTAAAGACACCAAATAGCTGCCACCTAAGCACTTTGAGGATATCCAATATTAGAAATTGGCTTTGATATCATATCAAAATTCGAAGATATCAAAGCTAAAATTAATGTGCAGAAACATGTAGAAGATATCATATGAAGTTTCAGTCCATGGAAAACAAATCATGATGCTTAATAATCTAAATTTCAGATTATATAAAAATCAGGAAACATGATGAAGATACTCCTAAATTCAGTTCATCTGAACTGAATAATAAATCTGTCCAACACAGGGTCATTGCTGTTGCTTATACATATACAAGAAATAAAGAATAGAATAACATATTTGAGCATCCAGGATATCAGCACACGATCAGTCATGCAGGAGAACATATGAGCTGAAATACAGAAGTGCAGCACTGAAATAGAGAAAACAAAGTATCATACGTCAGCATATATGAATAGAAAGCATCATGTAAATAATGTTTGCGTAATTTTGTTAAATCAGGAACTTACTTTCACAATGAGTAAATCAACGACACATATAGTAGTGGTTAATCAATGAGAACCATGTGATTGAAACCAATCCTAACCATTCATGAGAAGATACAAAATTACATGAAAACCAAACTTATATTTGTACATAATGCTGAAACATGAAAAACACAATGCGTGCTTGTAGGAGGACCTTGATCTGTATGTATTGGTAATCAACGAATCAATATAATAATGATCCATGACATAACAAATTGGCAGAATGCTGCCTTTGCTGATTCATTTTGCTGATGCATTGCTATCTCAACTAATATGCACTTGCTTTCCACACAATATTGTTTGATAAACTAATGAACTAATAATATGAGGAACTGATGCACTGCTGCCTTTGCTGAGAAAATGTGTGCCTTTGGGGGTATAGTCTTGCCTCATCATCATGTGAAGAATATATATTTTAACATTCAAGGACCAAAAGAGAGAAGACTTCACCCAAAAAAGCACACGAAGATCCCTAAAATTGTAATTGTCTAATGCCCCACAATAAAAAGAATAAATAAGAGACAAAGTTCACTAACAATCCTAAAACCAGTGAAAATCAATCAATCAGATGCATGAGATTAATGGACGCCAAATATGGTAGCATCAAATGGTGAAACCAAATCATTGAGAACATGTGTAAGATGGATTGTCCCACATTAAAAAGTTAAAATAAGTTATATAATTTATATATGTGTTGTAAGACCCCATATTTTGTATATGAACCATATATAATTAATATAATTTGGGTTTATTTGGAAACAATTATATGATGAAATTTTACAGCAAAATCAAAATTGAGGATCCAACCTCAGGGCCTGAGAAATGTCTGATCTGCGCTCATACACATTTTAAGCAAAATGTATATGCCCGAGTAACACCTCTACAGCCTTCTTCAATGTTTCAGGTAGATCAATTGGTGCCTAAGTTGTATGTCACATGGCTCTCGTGTGTTGATGAGTTTTGGTGCAACACCTGACACGCGCCTGTTGGCTATTTGTGGGCCAATTGCATTTCCACATTTTCCTCTTTAGCTGTTGTCAGAAGCTAAGATTATTATTTCTACATGTAAGATCAACATATTTTAAAAAGATATTTTTGTTATAAAACTTCATTACAATAGAAGAATCAGAATCATTGTCGATAACCTTAACCCTAATCCTATTTGGGAAAACCAAAACCGAAATTTAAACCTTAACAACTAATCCCTAATGTAAAAGATATAAAAACCTATGAGTAACGTGCAACACAGCTTATTATCACGGCGACACGAGCTAGTATCAAGAAATACGTACCTCGATAATTTAACACGTATTCCTCATCTAAAGAAAAATAGACACGGAGCTTTTATTTCGTCTTTTAATAATCACCTGCAACAATAAAATTGTTATCTTATAATAGTATTTATTTCGTATACATACCTGCTTTCGAAAACAACTCGACACCTCTCTTGACGTATTCCCCAGTCAAATTTCTATAAACATAAAACATGTATGCCTAACCCTACTTGTAATGTTCACCATCGATGCGGCTATTTCATCACATTTTGCACAAAAGGCTAACGAAATACCAATATAAGGGGAAGTTTACCTTCATTTTACATGAATACCACTACCAAGGAAGCTCCTCAGTCTTTTCACTAAAACAGGCAGGCAATGAGCCAACAACCTAACAGATAAATAAAAGTAATTTATGACAATATAACTAAATGTTGCCATAGAGATGGGTAAAGGCTTATACACTATCACACCTTCACACATCTCCTATATTTTCTTCTTCATTTCCAACCTTCAAGTAGCACCAAAACTCTTTCCTTTCTCTCCTCCACGACCACCTGAGCTCACATATAGATTCCGAATTTCAAAGGTGTTCCTTAATGGTGTTCTTTATCGCTAATAGCGTATACAAAACAACTATTAGTATTGTGGTTAATAAATTACTATAAATACCTATGCTTTTGAATGAATTTGAGGGCCTTCTTGAACACTTTATTTGCTAAATCTACTGTAAGTGCAGTTTGCACCAAAAGTCTAAGACAAGGGTCAATGCTAAATTGAAGATTATAAAAATCACTACTTAAGCATTCAAAGTCACAGATATTAAAACTTTGTTACCACAATAACTTACGTCTATATTTTAATTGTCGGGAGAAGTCTGAAAAGAAGTTCCTTCATCTTCTCACTGAAGTGTGATCCATACTAGATCAGTACGACAGACTAACAAATGAAAATGTAATGAATAACCATATATATGGTAACATATGGCTTGGTAATTACTCGCATGAAAGAATTCCTTAAGCGGTCTCATTCATTCTATTCCATATTTCCGGTCGCATTTCCACTATTTTCTCCTCGACTGCCTTCAGATCCTAAGATTATTCCTCCTACATGTAAGATCAACGTAATTTCAAAAAAAAAAAAATTCTTAGAAAACTTCATTTCACTAGAAGAATAAGGACCCTTGTCAATAACTTTAATACTAATCCTGTCCGCAAAAACCCAAATCGAATCTAAACTATAATAACTAACCCCTAATGCATAAGACATAAAACCTAGCAATGACGTGCAACACAGCTTATTATCATGGCAACATGAAGTTAAAAGCAACTAGTATCAAGAAATATGTGCCTCGACGGTTTAGCAAGTGTTTTGCGTGTAAAGAAAAATAGACGCAAAACTTTTCTTTTGTCTTGTAATAATCACTGCAATAATAAAATTGTTATCTTATAGCAGTATGCATTTCATATATGTACCTGCATTGGAAAAGAGCTCAACAACTCTTTTACGTATTCCGCAGCCAAATCCCTGTAAACATAAAACATGTATGCTTAACTCTACCTGTAATGCTCGTCATCGATGCAGCTATTTTATCATAATTTGCACAAAAGGCTAACAAAATATCAATATAATGGGAAGTTTACCTTTATTTTACGTGAATGCCATAGGAAGCTCCTCGATCTTTTCATTGAAACAAGCAAGCATTGGGCCAACTACCTAACAGGTAAATGCAAGTCATTTACGACCATATAACTAAATGTTGCTATAGAGATGGGTAAAGGCATACACACTGTCATACCTTCACACCTCTCTTGTACTTTCTTCTTCATTTCCAACCTTTAAGTAGCATCGAAGCTCTTTCCTTTCTCTCCTCCTTGATCACCTGAGCTCACACATAGATTCCGAATTTCAAAGGTGTTCTTTAATGGTGTTCTCTATCACTAATAGCGCATACAGAACAATAATTAGTATTGTAGTCAATAAATTACTAAAAATACTTATACTTTTCAACGAATCTGAGGGCCTTCTCAAATACTTCATCTGCTAAATTTGTTGCAAGCGCAGTTCTCACCTGAAGTCTAAGACAAGAGTCAATGCTAAATTGAATATTAGAAAAATCACTGCCAAAAAATCGAAAGTCACAGATAATAGAACAATGTTACCGCGACAGCTTACGTTTATGTTTTGATTGTTGAGAGAGGTCCGAAAAGAAGCTTCTTCATCTTCTCTTTGAAGTGTGATCCATACTAGATCAGTACGATAGACTAACAAATGAAAACGTAATGAATAACCATATATAGCGTAATATATTGCTTGGTAATTACTCATATGAAAGAAATCCTTTAACGGTCTCATTGATTCTATTCCATATTTCCAGTTGCATTTCAACCTATTCCTCATTGGCTGCCTTCAGATGCTACGATTATTCCTCCTACATGTAAGACCGACATAATTTCAATAGATTTTTTGTTACAAAATTTTATTTCAATAGAAGAATTAGAACCATTGTCGATTACTTTAACCCTAACCCTGTCCGCATAAACCTAAATCGAAATCTAAACCCTAAGAACTAACCCCAAATGCATAAAACATAAAAACCTCGGAGTGATGTATAGCACAGCTTATTATAGCGGCGACAAGAATTCAAAAGCAACTAATATTAAGAAAAACGTACCTCGACGGTTTAGCAAGTGTTCTGTGTCTAAAGAAAAATAGACGCAGAGCTTTCATTTCATCTTCTAATAATCATCTACAACAATAAAATTGTCATCTTACAGTAGTATGCATTTCGTATACATACCTGCTTTGGAAAAGCGCTTGAAACCTCTCTTGACATATTCCGCAAATAAATCCCTACAAACATAAAGCATGTATGTTTAACCCTACCTGTAGTGTTTGCCATTGATGCAACTGTTAGACCATATTTTGTACAAAAGGCTAACGAAGTACCAATATAAAGAGAAGTATACCTTTATTTTACATGAATGCCAATGCGAGGAAGCTCCTCGGTTTTTTCGCTAAAGCAGGCACACATTGGGGCAGTTACCTATCAGATAAATGTAAGCCACTTACAACCATATAACTAAATGTTGTCATAGAGATATATATAAATGTTCACACACTGTCATACCTTCGCACCTCTCATATATTTTCTATTTTATTTCCAACCTTCAAGTAGCACCAAAACTCTTTCCTTTCTCTCCTCCGCGACCACCTGAGCTCACACATAGATTCCGAATTTCAAAGGCATTCCTTAATGGTGTTCTCTACCGCTAATAGCGTATACAGAACAACAATTAGTATTGCGGTCAATAAATTACTACATATACTTATACTTTTCAATGAATCTAAGGGCCTTCTCGAACACTTCATCTGCTAAATCTGTTGCAAGCGCAGTTCTCACCTGAAATCTAAGACAAGAGTCAGTGCTAAATTGAATATTACAAAAATCACTTCTGAAAAATCAAAAGTCACAGATATTAGAACAATGTTACCGCGATAGCTTACGTTTATGTTTTGCTTGTCGGGAGAGGTCCAAAAAGAAGCTTCTTTATCTTCTCTTTGAACTGTGATCCATGCTAGATCAATAAGACAGACTAACAAATGAAAACGTAATGAATAACCATATATAGCATAACATATTGCTTGGTAATTACTCACATGAAAGAAATCCTTCAGCAGCCTTGTTGATTCTATTCCATATTTCTAGCCGCATTTTCACCTTTTCCTCATTGGTTGCCTTCCAATGCTACGATTATTCCTCATACATGTAAGATCGACATAATTTCAATAGATTTCTTGTTACAAAATTTTATTTCAACATAAGAATTGGAACCATTGTCGATTACCATAACCCTAATTCTGTCCGCGGAAATCTAGACCAAAATCTGAATCCCAACAACTAACTCCTAATGCATAAGACATAAAAACCTAGGAGTGACGTATAGTACATATTATTATAGCGACGACAAGAATTCAAAAGCAACTAGTATTAAGAAATACGTACTTCGATGGTTTAGTAAGTGTTCTGCGTCAAAAGAAAAATAGATGCGGAGCTTTCATTTCGACTTCTAATAATCACCTGCAACAATAAAGTTGTTATTTTGAAGAAGTACTGATTTCATATACATACCAGTTTCGGAAAAGAGCTCGACAACTCTATTGACGTATTCTGCAACCAAATCCCTATAAGCATAAAGCATGTATCTTTAATTTTGCACAAAAGGCTAATAAATAGAAATAAATTATAAGTCATTTATAGTCATATAACTACATGTTACCATAGAGCTGGATAAATGCTCACACATCGTCATACCTTCGCACCTCTCCTATATTTTCTTCTTTATTTTCAACCTTTGAGTAGCGTCGAAACACTTTTTTCTCTCTCCTCCACGACCACCTAAGCTCACACTAAAATTCTGAATTTCAATGGTGTTTCTTAATGGAGTTCTTTGTTGGTAATATCATATGTGAAACAACTATCAATATTATAGTTAATAAATTACTACAAATGTTTGTGTTTTTAAATGGATTTGAGAGGCTTCTCAGACACCTCAACAACTAAATCTGCTGCAATAGCAGGTTGCACCTGAAGTCTAAGACAAGAGTAAGTTCTCACAAGAAGATTATAAAAACAACTCCTCAAACATCGGAAGTCGCAAATATTAGATCTATGTTACCACGATAGCTTACGTCTAAGTTTTAACTGTCGGGAGAAGTCTAAAAAAAACTTCTTCATCTTCTGATTGTAAGTGTGGATCCATACTGGACCAATACGATAGACTTAACAAAAAAAAAAAAAAACAGATACCCATAATTTCAATAGATTTCTTGTTACAAAATTTTGTAACCATAAATCTAATCCATACAAAATAACAGATACCTATAATTTCAATAGACTTAACCATTGTCGACAATCTTAACAATAACCCTGACTACGGAAACCTAAACCAAAATCTAAACACCAACAAATAAAACCTAACGGATAAAACATAAAAACCTAGAAGTAACGTATAGCACAGCTTATTATAGCGACGACAAGATTTAAAACATGTATTCCATAACCAAATCCCTACAACCATAAAGAATGTATGTTTAACCCTGCTTGTAATGTTCATCATCGATGTGGCTATTCGATTACATTTTGCACAAAAGGCTAACGAAGTACCAATATAAAGAGAAGTATACCTTTATTTTACATGAATGCCAATGCGAGGAAGCTCCACGCTTTTTCCGCTAAACCACGCACGTATTGAGCTAGCTACATAACAGAAAAATGTAACTCATTTACAACCAATAACTAAATGTTGTCATAGATATGGATAAATGTTCACACACTGTCATACCTTCGCACCTCTCCTGTATTTTCTTCTTTATTTCCAACCTTCAAGCAGCGTCGAAGCTCTTTTCTTTCTTTCCTCTGCGATCACTTGAGCTTACACATACATTCCAAATTTCAATGGTGTTCTCTGTCACTAATACCATATGCGAAACAATTATTAGTATTGTGGTCAATAAATTACTACAAATACCTATGCTTTTGAATGAATTTGAGGGCTTTCACAAACACTTCATCCGTTAAATCTGCTACAAACACGGTTCAAATCCGAAGTCTAACACAAAAGTTAGTGCTAAATTAAAAATTACAAAAATCATTGCTCAAACATCCGAATTCGCAGATATTAAAACTATGTTATCGTGATAGCTTACGTTTATATTTTGATTGCCGGGAGAGGTCCAAAAAGAAGCTTCTTCATCTTCTTACAGAAATGTGATCCATACTAGATCAAAACAACAGACTAATTATTCAAAACGTAATATATAACCATATATAGGGTAACATATTGTTTGATAATTACTCAAACAAAAGAATTACTTCGGCGGTCTCGTTAGTCCTATTTCATAATTCTCACTGCATTTGCACCTTTTCTAGCGTAACTGCTCACAAATCTTAAGATTATTCCTCCTACATGTAAGATTGGACGTAATTTCAAAAGATTTTTTTGTTTAAAAACCTCATTTCAATAGAATAATTAGAACCATTGTCGACAACCTTAACACTAACCCTATCCGCGGAAACCTAGATCGAAATCTAAATCCTAACAACTAACCCCTAATGCATAAAACATAAAACCTAGAAATAACGTATAGCACAGTTTATCATAGCGGCGACAAGAATTTAAAAGCAACTAGTATCAAGAAATACGTACCTCGGCAGTTTAGCAAGTGTTCTGCGTTTAAAAAAAAATAGACACGAATCTTTCATTTCGTCTTCTAATAATCACCTGCAATAATAAAGTTATTATCTTAAAGTGGTATGTATTTCATATACGCACCTATTTTGGAAAAGAGCTCGACACCTCTATTGACGTATTCTGCAGTCAAATCCCTGTAAGCATAAAGCATGTATGTTTAATTCTGCCAGTAATGTTCGTCATCGATGCCACAATTATTTCAGTACATTTTCCACAAAAGGCTAACGAATAGAAATAAATTATATGACATTTACAGCCACATAACTAAATGTTGCCATAGTGTTGGATAAATACTAATACACCGTCGTACCTTTGCACCTCTCCTGTATTTTCTTCTTCATTTCCAACCTTTGAGCAACGTCAAACCACTTTCCTTTCTCTCCTCCACGACCACCTGAGCTCACACCTAAATTCCGAATTTCAATGGCACCCCTTAATAGTGTTCTCTATCGGTAATAGCATATGCGAAACAACTATTAATATTGTCATTAATAAATTACTGCAAATACCTGTGTTTTTAAATAAATTTGAGGGCCTTCTCAAACACCTCATCCACCAAGTCTGCTGCAACAGGAGTTCGCACCTGAAATCTAGGACTTATAATATCAAGATTCTAAAAATAACTGATCAAATATCGAATGTCACAGGTATTAGAACTATGTTACCATAATATCTTGCGTCTATATTTTGACCATCGAGAGAAGTCCAAAATAAGGCTTCTTCATTTTCTCGCTGAAGTCTGGATCCATACTGGATCAGTACAATAGACTTGAAAAAAAAAATACAAAATCGATAATCATATATAGGGTAACACGTGGCTTGATAACCTTCAGCGGTCTCGTTGATCCTATTCCAATATTTCCAACCGCGTTTCCACCTTTTCCTCATTGGCTGCCCTCAAATGATACGATTCTTCCTCTTGCTTGATCGATCGAAGTAATTTTGAAAGAGTTTTTCATTACTAAACTTATTTCAATTGAAGAATTAAAACCATGTCGATAACCTTAACCCTAACCCTGTCCCAGAAAACTAAACCAAAATCTAAACCTTAACAACAAACACCTGACACATAAAATATAAAAATCTAGCAGTGACGTGCAGTGCAGCTTATTATCACAACAACAAGAGTTCAAAAGCAGCTAGTACAAAAAAAAACGTTCCTCGACGGTCTAACAAGTGTTCTGCGTCTAAAGAAAAATAGACGCGGAGCTATCCTTTTGTTTCTAAATAATCACTTGCAACAATTAAAATTATTATCTTACAGCAGTATCCATTTTGTATACATACCTGCTTTGGAAAAGAGCTCGACATATCTCTTAACGTTATCCATAGCCAAATCCCTACAACCATAAAGCATGTATGTTTAACCCTGCATGTAATGTTCATCTTCGATGCGGCTATTCGATTACATTTTGAACAAAAAGCTAACAGAGTACCAATATAAAGGGAAGTATACCTTTATTTTACGTGAATGCCAATGCGAGGAAGCTCTTTGCTTTTTTCGCTAAACCACGCACATATTGAGCTAGTTACATAAGAGAAAAATGTAACTCATTTACGACCAATAACAAAATATTGTCATAGAGCTGGATAAATGTTCACACACTGTCATATCTTCGCACCTCTCCTATATTTTCTTCTTTATTTCCAACCTTCAAGCAGTATCGAAGCTCTTTTCTTTCTATCCTCCATGATCACCTGAGCTTACACAAAGATTGCAAATTTCAATGGAGTTCTCTGTCGCTAATAGCGTGTGCGAAACAACTATTAGTATTGTGGCCAATAAATTACTATAAATACCTATACTTTTAAATAAATTTGAGGGCCTTCACAAACACTTCATCCGTTAAATCTGCTACAAGTACGGTTCAAATCTGAAGTCTAAAACAAAAGTTATGGCTAAATTGAAGATTACAAAAATCATTGCTCGAACATCCGAAGTCGCAGATATTAAAACTATATTACCGCGACAGCTTATGTTTATATTTTGATTGTTGGGAGAGCTCAAAATAGAAGCTTCTTCATCTTCTCACAGAAATGTGATCCATACTAGATCAGTACAACAGACTAACTATTCAAAACGTAATGAATGACCATATATAGGGTAACATATTGATTGATAATTACTCAGACGAAAGAATTACTTTGGCGGTCTCATTGGTCCTGTTTCATAATTCTCGCCGCATTTGTACCTTTTCTAGCATAGCTGCTCACAGATCTTAAGATTATTTCTCTTGCATATAAGACGGACGTAATTTTAAAAGATTTTTTTTGTTAAAAACCTCATTTCAATAGAAGAATCAGACTATTGTCATCAACCTTAACACTAACCTTGCCCGCGAAACCTAGATCAAAATCTAAACCCTAACAACTAACCCCTAACGCATAAAACATAAAAACCTATAAATAACGTATAGCACAGCTTATCATAGCGGCAACAAGAATTTAAAAGCAACTAGTATCAAGAAATACGTACCTTGGCGGTTTGGTAAGTGTTCTACGTCTAAAGAAAAATAAACAAGAATCTTTCATTTCATCTTCTAATAATCACCTGCAACATAAAGTTATCATCTTAAAGCGGTATGTATCTCATATACGTACCTGTTTTGGAAAAGAGCTCGACACCTCTATTGACATATTCTGCAGTCAAATCCCTGTAAGCATAAAGCATGTATGTTTAATTCTGCCAACAATGTTTGTCATCGATGCCACTATTATTTCAGTACATTTTCCACAAAAGACTAACGAATATAAATAAATTATATGTCATTTACAGCCACATAACTAAATGTTGCCATAGTGTTGGATAAATACTAATACACCGTCGTTCCTTCGCACCTCTTATGTATTTTCTTCTTCATTTCCAACCTTTGAGCAGCGTCAAACCACTTTCCTTTCTCTCCTCCATGACCACCTGAGCTTACACTTAAATTTCAAATTTCAATGGCATCCCTTAATAGTGTTCTCTACCGGTAATAGCATATGCGAAACAACTATCAATATTGTCATTAATAAATTGCTACAAATACCTGTGTTTTTAAATAAATTTGAGGGCCTTCTCAAACACCTCATCCACCAAGTCTGCTACAACAGGAGTTCGCATCTGAAATCTAAGACAAGAGTAAGTTCTAATATCAAGATTATAAAAATAACTGATCAAACATCGGATGTCACAGATATTAGAACTATGTTACTGTAATATCTTATGTCTATATTTTGACCATCGGGAGAAGTAAAAAATGAAGCTTCTTCATCTGCTCACTGAAATATGAATCCATATTAGATTAGTACAATAGACTTAACAAAAAAAAATTAATGGATAACTATATATACAGTAACATATAACTTGGTAATTACTCACATGAAAGAATTCATTCTGCAGTCTTGTTGACCCTACTCCATATTTCCAGCCGCATTTCCACATTTTCCTTATTAGCTTCCTTCAGATGCTACGATTCTTCCTCCTACGTAAACGGTCGATGCAATTTTAAAAGATTTTTTTGTTACTAAACTAATTTCAATAGAAGAATCAAAAATAGTGTCAATAACCTCTACCCTAACCCTGTCTGCGGAAACATAAACTGAAATCTAAACCATAATAACTAACCCCTAATGCATAAGGCATAAAAATCTAGCAATGACGTGCAGCACAGCTTATTATTACGGTGACACAAATTTAAAAGCAGCTAGTATCAAGAAATACGTACCTCGACGGCTTAGCAATTGTTCTGTGTCTAAGGAATAATATACACAAAGCTTTCCTTTTGTCTTCTAATAATCACCTAGAACAATAAAATTGCAATCTTATAGTAGTATGCATTTCGTATACATACCTGCTTTGGAAAAGAGCTCACCAACTCTCTTAATGCATTCTACAGCCAAATCCCGGCAAACATAAAGCATGTATGTTTAACCCTGCTGTAATGTTCGCCATTGATGCGGCTATTCGATCACATTTTGCACAAAAGGCTAGCAAAGTACCAATATAAAGGGAAGTATACCTTTATTTTATGTGAATGCCAATGCGAGGAAGCTCCTCAATTTTTTCGCTAAAGCAGGTATGCATTGGGAAACTACCTAACAAATAAATGCAAATCATTTATGACCATATAACTAAATGTTGTCATAGAGATGGATAAATGTTGACACACTGTCATACCTTTGCATCTCACTGGCATTTTGTTCTTCATTTCCAACTTTAAAGCAACGTCGAAGTACTTTCCTTTCTCTCCTCCACGACCACCTAAGCTTACACATAGATTTCAAATTTCAATGGTGTTCCTTAATGGTATTCTCTATAGCTAATAGCGTTTGTGAAAAAACTACTAGTATTGTGGTCAATAAAATATTAAAAATACCTATACTTTTGAATTATTACAAATTATTACAAATACCTACTAGTATTGTGGTCAACCATATCCGTGGAAGCTTTGAAACGTCCAACCCACTGCTGGCCAAATACTTAGCTATAGCAAAGAACATGATCTAAAAGTTTGACAAACTTGACGTGGTTCAAATCACAAGGGCCGAAAACTAGACATGCGTGAGATCTTAACCGTCTTAGCATTAAAGAGCAAGAAACAATGCAAGTCTCCAATGGCGAAAACTGGAATTCGCCTTATTGGAGATACATCACCAATGGATCCCTACTAGAAAATCCAGACAAGGCCAAGCGCATAAAGAAGACAACCGGCTAGTACACCATCGTGGATGAAAAGATATACAGTCGTGGTTACTCGACCCCTTACCTTCAATGTCTTACACCGGAGAAGGCTGACTACGCATTGAGCGAGGTCCACCTTCGGATCTGTGGGTCACACATCGACGGTAAGAACCTAACCTTCAAGGTAATGCCCTAAGGATACCACTGGCTGACTATGAAAAAAAATTCTGTGGAATTCGTAAAAAGGTGTGAGAATTGCCAAGTTCATGGCAACCTTCACCATCAACCGCCCACAAAGTTGAGGACTCTTTAGGCACCCTGGTCATTCGTACAATGGAAGCTCGACATTCTCAACCCGTTTTTCATTCCGTCCGAACAAAGGAAGTTCGTCGTAGTGGGTATCGACTATTTCACCAAAAAAGTCAAAATTGCCTTGTTGGCGCGGATAATCAAGCAAAATGCCACGAAATTCATTCAGTAGAATATAGTCTACAAATTTAGAATTTCTGAGGTTATCGTGACTGACAACGAAACTCAATTCACCAAAAAACTCTTCACCAAGTATTGCACTAGCTTGGGCATCAGATTAGTCCACGCTTCGGTAGCATACCCACAGACGAACGGACAGATGAAAGCTACCAAGCGAACCCTACTGTATAGACTAAAGACCAAATTAGAAGACATAGGGGGCTCTTAAGTTGACGACCTGTCCTTCGTGCTATGGTCGTATCGGACAACACCCAAAGAGCCGACATGCAAGACGCCTTTTAGTCTGTGCTACAAAATTGAGGCTATAATTTCGGTCGAGATTAAGATCCCAAGTCTCTGGGTCAAGGCCTTCGACCCACTTGACAACTCTTAGCGACTCAGAGAGCACTTTGACCTGTTGGAAAGGGCCTAGGACGCAACAAGGATGCGCACGATGGCCTATCAATAGCGGATTGTCCAGTATTACAACAAAAAAGTAAAGGCGTGATGGTTTGAGTTGGGAGACCTAGTCCGGTGGGCCATTGAGGCCACCGACAATGTAGCCAACAAGAATAAGTTCTCCCCGAATTGAGAAAGGCTGTTCCTCGTCAATGTCGTTTTACGGAGTGGGGCATACAAGCTTCAAGCCCAGAACGGCTTGATAGTTCTAAAGATGTGAAATGCCTTCCATCTGAAAAAATATTACTAGTAAGGTTCTCACTTGACCCAGGTAAGTCATGCGTATGATAAAGAATGCTTGTAATATTGTATCACGTTTAATAAAATGATTCATTTTTTCACATGCATTTGTTATTTCTGTTTTTCTTTCCTATGTGAATGCTTGCATGAAATTGTATAAAATCAGATGACCTAAGCTGTCCCTAAGTTGGGTAAGCTTTCGCTCACCTACAATTTAACATTGGTCCTATACAAAACGGCCCACAAGTGGTTGGATTAAAACTTGATTCCATAAGTGGCCCATATGCGGTGGGATTAAACTTTGGTCCCATACCAAATGGCCTATACGTAGTTTATTAAACATTGGTCCCATACCAAGCATCCCATAAGCGGTCGAATTAAAATATTGGTCCATACCAAGCGGCCTAAGGCGTTGTGAGGTTCAAGTGGTGAAACGTCCAAGTAGTGTCCTTCCTCAATGGAAACTCCATTCACGAAGTCCTCTCTGTCGTTCTCTGCCAACATTCTCTTATCACTACTCCCCTCCTCAGATGAGAGCTCAGGCGAAGTGGAAGACGACACTTCCCGTGCCAAAGCAAGCAAAGTAGGGATGTCAATTATGTCTCGATCCACCATAATGGAAGTAGAGAAACCTATGGGGGCGAGTGATAAAATGAACAATAGGAGACACCACTCTTAAATAGGTAAAGCCTTAGCCTAAAACGATGTCGTAGTAGATGCTGAAAGGTTGCATCGCTTTGGTGCAAGCGACGCGTGTCCTCACCCGATTGAATCCACCTATAGCGCCATAATGATAGATGTCGCGTCACATCATTGAGCAGCGCACCGTCAGTCTGCGACGGTCAAGGAAAAAGCACGACCGGTCTCGCAAAGCAATGGCTATAATACTACATGGGTCCTGAATAATAAAATAAACACGCCCAACCGGTTGGCGACCACGAGAAAACAAGGCAGCGCATATAAATAGAGAAATTATCAACATATTTATGAAGCAATTTTCTTTTTATCAAGAAATTGCACTGTATAAGTGATCGATACAATGAGACGAAAGAAAAGTCAAAAATGCAAGAATACAATCCGCCTAGAGTTAAGAACCAGCTAGAGGGCAAGGCGGCGGGAGGCCCTCCTCACCGGAGAAGTCGATCAGTTCTGTCCGGCATAAGGCTACCTTATTTCTTTGATCAAGGATGCCAATGGAGAATCCGGGATAAAAAATGGAGACAATCCGCCAACACAATCGAAAACCCTCTTGGACCTTGGCGGCTAGAACTGGTCCCAACTTATCTAAGCCAATTCAGGAAGCCAACTCCTCATCAAGTTTGGCGTCCTCGCTCTGGAGTAACGCTAGGTCCTTCTCGGCCGCCGACAAGGCCTCCTTAGATCGATGCAGGGCGGCCCTAGAGCTCTGCAACTCCCCTGGGCCCTGGACAGCTGGAATTCGAGATCCACGATGCGGTCCTGGTAAAGCTCAATCTCAGAGGCAGCAGCATCCAAGCTGCCCTACAACTCATCCACCACTCTCTGGTTGACCTCTGCCTACATCTGCCAGTGAACCTCCTCTTCCAGCATCTGGGGAATGCTTGAAAAGACAACACGGCATGTTGCATTCCATCGTAAACATGCCTGGGGCAGAAAATTTGAATCCCCTGCATGGGGGGTAGTAATGGGGACAGCTGAAATGGAATGGGCCGACCCAAAAAGTTGATCAACCTAGGAGAAGTGTGGCCCGCTGGTCTAGAAGACAATCAACGCCTCAATTGACTGGAGATGACCTTCAGACAGTCAAATGTGGCCCAAATTCGATGCGGCCCACGAACCCTTTCCCGCATGCAATAGATTATCTGTCTTAACTGGTCACGATGCGGAGGATCTCCTAAGATCACGACCTCCTCTGAAATGGAAGTCCCCAAATCAGCGCACATCTCATAATGAAGGCCCCAATATTCACAGCATACAACATCTCTACGAGAAGGAAGGAATCCTTCCTCCTGGTCATTGTTGCCCTTATTGACGTCGGCATCTTCTCAACGGATGGAAATGATTCACTTAGGTAGCTGGCAGCCAGCCTCGCCACCTAAGAAAGGGTGGTGAGGTTAGACGGCTATAAAAAGCCCTCATAACACATTTCAAGAACATGTTCTTTCCATTGCTCAAACTTACACATGCAATCTAACCTTCGAACGAATCAAGCGCCATTCTCTTTCCCACTACTTACCCTCCGCAACCCAGTGGCCAAAAACGTCACTCTCCACGAGCGCACCACCGAAAGCCGCTCTCCACGAATGCACTACAACCAAACGTCGCTCTATGCTGAGTACACCTCCGAGTCAAACTCTTAAATTTTCTTCCCTGCTTCATTTCTAACAAGTTCTGTTTTTACATTCTTCATTTAAGAAGAAGTATTTCTGACTTGAGAGTCGGAGGATAAATTGAAGAGCGAATTGTGCCGTTTTTCTCTGATTTCTCATATTTTATTGTGATGTGTAGAATCTAAATCATGCAGTACGAAGATTAGGTCCCACGTCAGTATGAACCCGGGAACTAGTTAAACCCGAATCTATCAAAGATTTGAATTCATGACGCATCAACTTTGCCTACTTCTAGTAGGGTTTTTTAAAATTTAAAAAATTAAAAAGAAATATTCTATTTTTCAATAGAGAACAACAAAACA